>JAKWBJ010000304.1:0-193221 GCA_023159175.1 Wohlfahrtia magnifica
TTCGGAGATTAAGCCCAACAGGACAAACATAATGTGAATGAATAACAAAATAATGATATCCATTAGGTATAATTTAATGAATAATAAAATAATAAAAATGATTAAATACAAACTCAATATGTACATAAATAACTTATCATAACATAGCAAAAGATAAATTTTTACACCAATAGCACTTTTTACAATTTAAACCGTAGCTCAGAATGTGGTGCAAAATTCTCATATTAAAAATTTATTTTTTGTTTAAAATGTTTAAAAAAATATATATACATATGTGTTGGGATATAAATTTTGTTCTGCTATATAAAAGATGGTACTTGATTACAAACGTACTTTTTTCAGTACTTTTTCGTTTTAATAATAAAAAATCAAGTTTAAACGGACATATTTGTGTTGCAAATTTATATCACCAATACATCATTATATAAATATTGCTACGAAAATAAAAATGCCTAAATTTTGTATATTTGGCAGTTATGTGTCACCCTGTCAATGCAGTATTTATTTGCTTATTTGGCTGCATTGTCAAATCGACCACCTTAGACACTTCCGGAACCTTCCCAACTGTAGGCAATTATGTATAAAAAGAGGCTACTTTACCCACACGTCAGTTAGATATCGGTTGGTTGTCAATAAGTAAAGTTGTGTTAAAGCGGAAATAAAAGGGTTTTATAAACGAGTATTAAGTGTTGTATTAAGACAAACAGTATAAAAGTTATAGTGGATTAAATAACAACTGTAAAACCGCAAAATAAAGCGGTGTTTATTTTATTTTAACGCAACTTAAACAAACTCAAACGTTTTAAAAAGGTTAAAACGTAACAATATGAAACAATAAAAAAATTAAAAGAAAAAAATACACACTTACAGTAGGGTCTCGATTCCCACGATGGTCCTTCTGCTTGTAGTGAATGCAGATGATTACAAATTTTATTTTTCTTATTACATATTAGCGTATTAGTATGTAATTTGTATATATTTAAGTTATATTTAACCAAATAGAAAAATAAAACGAATAATATATAAATGTAAAATATTAAGCAATGTTTCAAAAGTTACATTTTGCAAAGTAAAGGGAAGGATCAAACATAATAATTTCATGTTTAAAAATATTATATGAATCATGATATGATATGAAACTTATATACATGAAAATAACATATTATAATTATAAGTACTCAGAATCATATGCAGAATATTCTGGCCTAACACCATAAATAACACAGAACTGTGGACCATGACTAATGAGGAACCCATACTGAAACGGTCACACTATCCGAAAAAATCCAGATAGTATCACCAAAAGTGGGATCCTAAATGATCAAGAAATCGTGGTTGACCAAAAAACACCTGGAGACACACAATCATCCAGGAACTAAGACAGAACAATCTAACATGGGAGGAAGCAAAGTCAACAGCGGTAAACCGTGTTAAATGGAGATGCTTTATGGAACCCATATGCTCCCATGAGGAGTAATGGTGAAAAAAGATATGTTAACCCAAAAAGATAATTAAAATTATTATTCCAATTCCAAATTATCAGTATAACAACGAATTTATTTGGAATTTGTTTATTTACATCAGTATTTAACACAACTCCGTGCTACAAAGAACTTTTTTATTAATTAATTAATTAACTCCGTAAAAGGAATGGTTTGCCCTGAATCCAATTTGTTCTTTCCGAAGTTCCGGCGAAAGTGAGGAGAATAGTCTTTCATGAATGTTCTAAGCCTGCACCTTATTCGTCATTAAAATACTTACTTTATTCCATCAAGGCTTTTTCTTAGGTAATCTTATTATCATTCCAGGCCAATTATATTAGCGCTTAGATATGGATCAGCCTTCAGCAATTCAGCCACAAATACAGAGGCTTAGATAAAAGGTGACTGGAGTGATAGACGGAATTATGCTTATCGTTAGGAGTGACTTTATATTTATTTGTGGAATAAAAAGAATCAAGTGGGCTATGTAGTAAATATATGTACATACATATATATATATATATATATATATATATATATATATATATATATATATATATATATATATTGCAAATAAATTTGAATATACCCCTGATCTGTGCCAATTTTATAACTTTTCCCAGCTTCTACCTATTCCGGCCAGTTCCACATGAATTTGCTTCCTCCACGTATGGGCCGAGCGTTTCAGCCAATGGCATTTTAAAGACGTGACATAATTAAAGTGAGGCTGCTCCACAGCCATTTACTTCTTTTTGTTTTCATGGTTATGGGTTGTTGATTGGATTATTCCCAAAACCGGCCCTAGGCCAGAATATTCGTAACATCTTGTAAAGATATTGTATCACAAAATTTAGGCTCTTCTGAATATCTCAAAAGGCAGCGCTCTACGTCTATCAACCATATTGGAGAGTAGATTTTTTACTTTTCTGTTCAAATTTCCAGATTTGAGCGTTGAAGAGGAATTCCTAATTGTTATTAAACAATCGAAAGTCTGCTGCGCTCTGTACGTGATTGTTAATATCCTCACTCGATCCGCTAGTTTTGGAAATTATACTCATGTTGAAATTTTATAAAAAAAATTTACATACAACATAAGAGACTTCGTTAGAATTTAACTTACGGCCATGAGGGAGTGAACTCTAAACAGGACGAATCATGAATGGAAAAATATATTGCATTGTGGACTTTCTCGGACATTGAGGCCTAACCTGCCAAGGTTCTTTCGGGTATGTATCAGTAAGGTCTAAGGGTCAAGGTGGGCATAATTACTGGTCACTTCTTCATAAGGGGTATAATAAATAGGTGAGACAACCGCACGCCAGAATTTTGAAGTTGGGCGCGAATGTAGAGCAGATAGAAACAGTGGTGCATTTACTGTCTGGCTTTAGCGTATAATTTAGGTACAGGTAAACAGTAGATGAATGTATTTTTTTTTTCTATTCTAATTCTATTTTATTTATGATTGCAAACGTTTGCAAATTTAACAAAAAATATTTTATTTATAAAAAATAAAAATCATGTAGGAAAATGTAAAAACAAAAATACAAATTTTAACTTATGAAAGGTTTAAAGTAGCTACAAACCTACAATAAAAATTTAAAATTTATAAATGGCTTATAAGAGCTTTATAACACTGTTTGCCGTTTATGAATAAAAATTTTTAGATTTTGTATTATAAACCTGTTATAAAGCTGTTGTTGTAAGTCATTATGAATTAGACCGTAAGCAAGTTTCTAGAATTTTTTAGATAGCAATTCAAAAAAATTAATAAAAAATCCTGATACATCAGCATTGAAAAACCAAAGGGTTATTGCATTTTTTAATTCTTATTGCAATTTTTTTTGCGAAACCCATTGAAGAACACTACCAGTTATAAAAATCATTAAAAAAAACTTGTAAGAAATATTAAAAAAAAAAAAAAATTCTATTTCATGGAAAACTATATCCTCAAGGGCATATATTCAAACGCTTAATAAGAATATTTAAGATCTTTGGGATCAATGAAATGCTTGCGGATAATGTTCAAAGGCGGAGTATGTTAAATTTTAATTATTCTGTCCTCCAAGGCTTAATAGAGATTTTAAAGGACTTCAAAGTAATTTTCAAAAAACTTCAAGTGAGTGTCCTCCATTATATTTCGTTATTCCATTCTTTAATAAAATAAAAATGATTTGCCTTGTTCAAAATAATGCAGAAACTGGCATCGCGGCTTAAAGATTAATATAATAGCGCACTTGGGGAAATTTAATTCAAATTTAACTATTTTACATAAAGCAGCATTGTTTTTACATCCTCCTGCAATATTTTTACAGTCAAATGAAATAAACAATATAAAATAATTGTGCACCAGAAAACTAACCGAAAAAATACTGAAGTTTTGACAGAAGTTTCTTACACATTTCAATCAACACTAGCAATACAACCACTTATTAAAGACACACACGCGTCAGCAGTATCTGGGTCCCCGATGAGTACTTCACCATAAGTTTTCCAGCCATCTTCTCCAGAGCCAGCTACTTCAAACTTAAAATTTTTTTTTCGAAGTCTAATAAACACGTCAGTCGCTACACTGGAAACAGAAAGAGATGAAGTCGAGCGTTACTGCAGTGAAAGCGTATGGATTACAGAGGATTACGACGTATCAAATATTCAAAATTATCAAAACTAGCTTTGAAAATATTGTCTATTCCTGCTAGTAGCACAGCTTCTGAACGCCTTTTTTCCTTAGCCAGAAATATTATTACCGAAAAAAATCGTTTGTAACCCAAAACAATAGACAGTATAATTTTTTAAGTTCTTTGTATTAAAAAATTTTAGTATCGTTTTATGTTGGTATCGTTTTATTTTTAACTTTACTCACTCATACATGTTTGGCCACCAATACTTTAAAAGTATTCAAAACCATACTTTTGTCATTCTCTGGTACGTACATAAATAACTGAAAATTAATATAAAAAAGACAGGGAATTGTTATTTTTATTAGAAACTATTACATATGTCAATAAGAACAATTTAAAAACAATTTCTAAGTAAATACAACTAGTATCCGATTCGGACTAGTCTTATTTCCAACCTATCGTAAAATTTAATGTTTATCGGAGGTACAAAACAAAGACCTCTTGCTTGCATCCGATTCCCATCACAATGTAAAATCAAATGTACATAAGTAGCGGAAGGGAAAAACGTTGCACTATCAACAAAATTGGATGGCTTAAGCTACGGTCACATCTGGGATACATTAGACTTAATTTTGTTTTCCCGTATTTGGCTAAAATTAGAGTGAAATAACTAAAATTTTGTTTTATGCTGAAAATAACTATTTTGTTAAAGTAAAAAATAGGCTGAAAATAACTATTTTGGACTTTAACAAAACATTGGATTTTATTACCCTTTTTTTACATCATTTTAACGCTTTACGAATATAGCAATAGTCTACACTAAAAACATATGAACAGGAAAAATTATTAAAAATTTATATTAGTGATTCAAAAAACTAAAATATTAAAATAAAATAAAAGAAATATTTAATAAAGTTTAATAAGTAAGTAATATGTGTATGCTCCAATTTCACAACACAAAACAAAAAATATTCATCTTTCATTTAGCTCTTTTGTAATATTTATGAAAATATTTCTTTGACAGTGATAAAATATTTATTTTGTGTCAAATATTTCTGAAGTGTGACCGCCGGCAAATATATTTTCTCCTATTTCTATTTGATACTATTTTACTAAACAAAAAATAATAGTTTTTTTAACCATTTCTTGGAATATTTATTACAAATATTTATTAAAAAACTAAGGGTCATTGTTACAACTTATAGTTCGAGTTAGTAAGAGGTAACTTTAAAGTCACCTTTAAATTATTTTCCTTATGAGAACCTATTGTAAAATAAAGTAAACTTTTTAAAAATATGACAATGAGTAAATACTAAATAATTTCTGGCAACGACTTGCCTTTTTTACTATGTCCAAATAAAATCAAATAATAAAAACATTAAAAATATATACAAAAATACAAAAGACGCCAAAATGTATTTGCATCAATTAAGGACCGAGAAGAAATGGAAAAGGAGATACAAGATCCTATAAATGCCAAACTCTTTCAGGACAGGTCTAAAATTGAAATGGAAAATTCTGTGCTACTACAACAAGAGACAATTAATGAACAAATTATCCGACGCATACGTATGTGAAAGGACAGAAAAGCTTTGTGAAGTATGTACTTGCCTCCTGTACAATATGTATTGAATTTGTCAAGACATCTTATGTGATTATAAAGGGCCCGCCATCTAACGTTTTTTTTTTTCAACTAGTGCTTATTTCGTGAATGGTAACACTTAGCTCATGCCTGATTTGACAGATAATTAGTTTTGTCTTTCCGCTGAACGAATATGGTTGTGTATACGCTTGAACAACGCTGGGAATCTGTGCCTGCGATCGACTTGCAGAAGATGCCGATTTTGCCAAAAAAAATCATCTTTTTAGATGAAGCTCATTTTGATCTTGGCGGGTATGTAAACAAGCCAAATTTTCGCATTTGGGGCACAGAAAACCCGCACGCATACATTGAAAAGCCGATACACCCTAGACGAGTCACTGTTTGGTGCGGATTTTGGTCCAGAGGCATAATTGGGCCATTTTTCTTCGAAAATGAGCAAGGAGTGACCGTTACAGTAAATGGCGATCGTTATCGGGCCATGTTGAACGAATTTTTGTTCACAAAAATTGAAGTGGAGGATATTAGCAACATTTGGTTTCAACAGGATGGCGCTACGTGCCACACAGCCGAAGCTACACTCGATGTTTTCCGCCCTGTTTTTGAAGATCGCATTATCAGCCGCAGAGCTGATGTCGTTTGGCCACCTCGGAGCTGCGATTTGACACCGTTGGACTATTATTTGTGGGGTGCCGTCAAATATAAGTGTTACACCAACAAGCCAGAGACAATTGACGCTTTAAAGGACAATATTCGTGAAGCCATTGGTGAAATACAGCTGCACACAATCGATAATGTGCTTAAAAATTGGACCGATCGTGTGGACTACTGCATGGCCAGCCGAGGCAGCCATTTGAATGAAATTATTTTCCATTATTAACCGGAAGGATTGTACTTTCAAATAAAAAAAGAAATTTGAGAAAATATTCAGTAGTTTTACTTTTATAGCATTTTCAAAAAAAAAAAATTTATTTGGCGGACCTTTTAGTATTTTTTTATATATTCCAGTTTTTCATGCTATGTTACATAAGTCTAATACTTTTAATATAAATTAATTTAAATTTCGAAAAAATATCTTACGCTTACTTAAGTACATACATAAATATTATTTTAATAAAAAAAAAAACTTAAATACTCTTAAGTCTCAGTAAAACGCAAAACACAGTATCAACAAATCGCTTTAGTTACAAAAGGTGTAGAATGCTGTCTATATACCAATATTTTTTTAAAACTCGTAATTGCAATTTCAACAGTCTTTTAAAGATTTTTGAGAAAAATTGTACATGCAACTAGGAATGATTTAATATTTGATTAGTTATCGAATTCAAAAAAATATATATTTTTGTAAAGAGAATATTATTCTCAAAATTTTATATTTCTTCGTTCAGAATTCTAAGTCGACTGCATCATTAGTTATTTAAGGACAAATCTCTTTTATATACTACATAGATTTTTAATAATTACAGCAAGTCATAAACCCTGCACAAAAAAGAAATGATATGCTTTAAACAAAATATTTGTTAACTTTAAATTATACACCACTTCTTTCTTCAGAATTTGCTGGTATAGTTCTGCTAATAGAAACCACAGACTTGTACAGCTTTTATTTTTCTCTGTCTTATCCTATAAAACATATGTAATATCAAATAAATTTTTACCCGGAAATGAGAAAAGTATTTGACACTGTGTGGTCACATTTAAAACGTTTTTGTTTGATGGAAAAAAATATTATTTTCCCAAAATCAGCAGTTTTTTTGTTTTCTCCTCAAAATTATTTTGTGGTCACACTACGGCAAAGAAATTTTTTATGCTTTTCATTCATGTAATATTTGACAGATGTGATATATAATGTAATATAAATATATAGGCGAGTGTCTTACCTGCCATACCACAGCGGCACATATAGTTTTATTTAAAGCCCAGAAAATTTTTTGTTTTTTGTAAACCAGTGTAATTAGTACATTTGGAGCTATTAAAAACAATTTTATTGTAGGATCTTAGTCCATGGTTTGTGTCAAGGCCCTCAATGTATCAGTCACTGCCATAATTATTCGTGTTATTAACAGTGTTACCACTTGCGTGTTTAACGGTGTTGCCAGTTCAATAACGTAGATAAATAAAAATTTGTAGTAACTGCAAGAACCTTCAAAATTGATAATAATTTACTATATTTACTATTTATAGTGTGCCAGTCATTGTATCATTAAAATACATAAAGTAAAGTCGTGTTAAGGCGTTCGTAGAAGTGTTGACTAATTGTGTATTAAGTGGAAGTTAGATGAGAGCGCAGACAGACTACAGTGTTAATCTATATTAACAGCCTTAATGGAAGTTGACTTGTGTATTATGCCCAAACTGCATTTAGCTTTTTCAATATGGCAATACTGTGGATAATCAACCAAATAGTTTACTATTATGAATGGATGTTTAATTGAAAAGATTAAAAAAGATTATGGAGCAGTTTCTGCAAAATTAATATCAGCTTATTCTTAAAATAAATATTGATTTTCACCAACAGCATAGCTGCTAATTACACTTTCTGTCTTTTATCCATTTGATCTAGGTATGAATGCCAAAAACAATAGTTGACAAACCAACAGCTGTTTACTTATGCGGAAAATGTTGTTTGTCAGGGTACAATTTGAATCTGCATTAGTGAGTTTTTAATGCTGTCTACGGTATAAGTGGCCGTATAAAGTAAAAGTGTGGAACTAAAAAGAGACAGTAAATTAAAACAACAACAACGTCTTATATATTTTACTTAACGCAATTAAAATGAACTGAAACGCTTTAAAAAGTTTAAAACGTAACATTGGTGTCAGAAGTGAGTTTGCGTATATAAAAGAAAATAATAAAAATTAACAGAAATAAAATTAAAAGATATACAAATTAAATTCGAAAATTTGAAAGTGGACCGCTCAAACGCGTGTTGACAAAATTGAAGTGGTAATAAAGCCGAATTACAAAATGTCTATTAGAGGAATTTCAGGGGCTGGAATTAATGTGGATAGCTATGACTTTGACGATGAGTAAAAGTCTGAGATGAGTGCCCGTGCAACAACAAGCAGTATAGACATTACTGGCTGCTATGATGTAAAAAATGCCAGTACAAAGCGACACGCTTTTGACGAAGGTACAAGAAACTTCTAGAATCCAAAATCAGAATTTTCTGGCAAAAACTGAAACAAAACTTGAGGTAACTTTTACTGAGATACGGGAAATTTATAAGCAACTTAAACACAAATTTAAAGAAACAACTGAGCAATTACGAGATATATGAGACGGTAAGTAAGAGGGTAGATGAAGTGGAGACAAGATTGTCAAATTTTTAGAAAACAGGTGATGAATAGTTGAAAGTAATGGAGGAGAATCATCAGTCTCTAGTTCCAAACACCAGAACCTGTGCAAATATTACTAGAATATTCCAGCAGAATGAATACCCCTTGCTTTGATGGTAATACACCTTTGGCGGTATTCAAATTTCAGCTTGATACTGTGGTCAGCAGAAACGGATGAGAGCATGAAGAGAAGACTCTAAAACTAACTTTGGCGTTAAGAGGTGCTGCAGGAGGAATTCTAGAAACTATTCCAGCCAGCTGCAGAAACAACTACGAGGATTTAATAGTGGCGCTACAGCGTAAAGTTGGTGGCGAGCACAAACGGAATTTGTACCGTGTGGAGTTAAGTCGCCGAACGCAAAAGGCTAATGAGTCAGTACAAGCATTTGCATGGAGGTAGAGAGGTTGGTGCAGCTTACCTGTCGGGGGGGAAATCACCGACTAGTAGACTAGCTTAACTCTGGTGTTAAGCTAGCTGTATGTGCAACACAAAGACAACCTTTGTGGATACTGTGGCGTTCGAACTAGCGGAGGAGACCGTTCACACGATATCAAAGCCACAAATACACAAGGTATATAGAAGTTGTGGCAGAGAAAGATAACGAAATCAACAAAATAGAGGAGGTGGTAAAGCGACTTCTAGCTGAACAAAAGTCAAAAATAAAATGTTTTAACTGGGGAAAGAGCAGCCACAGAGAAGCTGCTAAGCGTCACGCAAAAGGCTAAGATCCGTCTCACCACCGAGAAATAATAAGCGGGCCAACTACCAGCAATTAACAAAAGAGTCATCGTTAAACTAAAACGAGCTAGCTCTGAGAGGCAAGAGTTAGCTCCCGAAAGCGAGGGCCCCACAATCTCCATATCAGTGATGAAACAAAACAACAGCATTTTTACAGCGTTCGTGTACATTAATGGCAGATAACACACCTTAACTATAGACACTGGTGCGACACAGTCAACTCAATAATATCAGACTACGGACAGCTACTGGGGAGTCTGCCACCATTTACGGAAAAAATTGAGGTGAAGGTGACTATAGCGAACATTACTGTAACCCATATTTTTAATGTCGAAGGTATCGTAGACAAGGTTATCATTGGTGCCGATTTTATGATAGTCCCTGGCATAAATTGGAATATGCGGCAACAAATAATGAGTTGGCATGATGTCGATATACCTCTTGACGTGGATACAAGCATCAAGTGCACGCTAGAAAATTAGTTGCTGTCAAACGACGAAGATTGCCACCTCAAACTGAATTATTGATATGGAGGGAGATTTTGAGGACAACCGCTTGTGGGTGGTAGAAACAGAAGAAATTAAGACGATCTTGGTATTAGCAAAGACCCTCGTTAAATCCAACAATCAAATTATAGTCCCGGTGAGAGTGCTTAATCTATCAGGCCAAGAAAAGTTCATTTGTGAAGACTCTAAGGTAGGCCAAAAAACTGCTAATGAGATACGCCTGCGTTTTCGCCACGAAAAATAAAATTCAAGGTAGAAGAGCTATAGTCAAACATGAAATTAATACTGGCGAAGCGAGACCGATAAAACAAGCACCCAATAGTATACCTCTGGAGAAGCGTAATGAGGTTAAAGAGCTGGTCAATGATATATCATTGAGAAGAGCGATGTAATTAAACCACCATCGAGTCTTTGGAGCTCACCTGTAGTCTTAGTTAAAAGTAAGAAGGCAGTACAAGATCCTGCGTAGATTACAGGAAGCTGAATGATGTCGTTAAAAAAGATAGCTACCCTCTACCAAGGAGTGACGACACGCTCGATACGCTAGCTGTAGCGAAGTAGTTCTCTACATTAGATCTGCAAAGATCTAAAAGACTCTTGAAAAACTAAAACAACGTTTTTATTGAGTTGGATGTCAGCAAGCAGTGACGTATTGTATAGCAAACTGTACCCAATGTTTTGCAGATAAAAGCTCAATAAGAAGAAGCCGAGGCCAGCTGCAACAATATAACTCGTTAGCGGCTTTCGAACGGATAGTGATGGATGTAGCTGGTCCTTTTCCTGTCAGTAATGCCGGAAATCGTTATGTTCTCGTCGTGATGGCTTATTTCAGGAAATGGTTGGAAGTGTATACCATACCCAATCAAGAGGCGAATACGATTGTAAAAGTTTTTGTGAACAATTGGGTTTGGCGCTATGGGATTCCAATAGAGTTGCATTCCGATCTGGGCAGAAATTTCGAGTCTGCTATATTAAAAGAAATGTGTGAGATATATGGAATTAAGAAGACTCGAATGAGACGCCGTTTCACTCTCAGTATAATGGAATGGTAGAATGATTTTATCGAACCCTAGAAGAATACTTGCGAAAAGTAGTGAGCGATAAACAAAAAGACTGCGACGAACACTTTTCGAGTTTTTATTGGCGTACCGATCAGCTGTCCATGATTCAACATCTAGAAATAATCTTGGCAGATTTATTTTTGGGACTGAATTAAAACTGCCTGCTGACCTAGAGTTTTGTGTTAAGCCTACCACAGAGAGGGAAGCCACATAGGCTGAAAAACAAAAAATTCTTCAAGGACTCCACAAATGTGTGCGCACACGTATAAAAATGGTCAGCGATATAATCGTGACCAAATACTGAGGGCTTTGGTGAGGGACAACTGGTTCTACTCTACAACCTACAGCGTACTGGGTTAGACCTTACAGAGTAGTAGAGCTAAAGGAAGAGAGATAATGAGCCTATTCTAGACGAACACGCTTAAGTGGGTGGCAGTGTAAAAAAAAAAAAAACTGACTAAAAAAAATAAAATAAAAAGACTGCTACTAAATTAATTTAATAATAAATTATACATATGGAGCTATAAAAAAACTTTATTGTATGATTTTAGTCCATGGTTTGTGTCAAAGCTCTCAATGTATCTGTCACTGTCATAATTATTTCTGTTAGTAACAGTGTTACCAGTTGCGTTACCACCGTTAAACAGTGTTTTAAGTTCGATTTATTTTTCTATAGTATGATCTTACATCCTTTGAATTTTACGTAGATAAATAGAAATTTCGAAATTGATGATAATTTACTATAAAAGGTGGTACATTGCGCTTAGTCAGCCAGTTATACAAGCATGTCACAGATTCCAATCGAAATGGTTTTGATTACGTATTTGCAATTCCGATCGATTTTGTTTTAGTTTCTTCAGATTCCGAACGATTTTGCTCATTCCCAAAAATTATAAAACCTCTGTTTTGAAAGTATGGCAGTGTTGTTCATTACAAAAGAGAAGAACATGGTTAATAAATAAAAAGCAGACAAAAAGAAAACAAAAAAGGGGCTAGTGCAAAAATTTTAAATCAAACGATATAAAATTTAAAATTTTATATGAAAAATGCTAGGGATTTCAATTTTACTGTAGTAGAATCTCAAAGACGACAAATATTTGTTGTATATTCTTTTGTTCATCGTTTTTGTTGCCACCGCTTTGATTTGCTCTAAAAAATAATGTGACAATACTTCGGCTAAAAAACACATCAGTTTGTTCTGCTTGTCTTAACAAGAGGAAAAAATTAAAACGTTTTTATATAAATATTAACCAAATACTGGAAAAATTTATGTAATAATAAAACATACCGTTTAATCTTTCAGTTTGACTATGTTCTATTAATATTTTTCTTTAATAAATCATCAAAAATATCAAAACCACTTTGAAAATTTGAAGTGGTTTAATTCCGAAGAAATTTTTCGTTTTCTAAAGATTCCACTTTCGGAACTCAAACCACTTTCGATCGGAATTGTGTTCTGTGACATGGCTGATAGTTTGGCATCCATTGTGCAAAGTTATAATTTAAAAGACATAAAGTAAAGTCGTGTTAAGGTGTACAAGGAAGTGTTGAGTAAGTCTGTATTAATTGGAAGTTAAATAAGTTGCTGTATAAATGTGGAAATAAAAAGAGACAGTAAATTAAAACAACAACTGAAACGTTTTAAAAAGTTAAAACACAATAATATGTATGTGAAAAAAATAGTTTCAATAAATATCAAAAATTGATTTTTAAAGCGTTCAAGCCAAATTTCAAGAGGGATGTGCCACGTTTTAACTTTCCCAATCTTGATAACATTTTTCACACCATAGTTTTAAACTATAACGAACTTTTTTATTAGAGTTACGCTTGAAACAACAAAGTTGAAAAACATATATGCATCTATATAATTAATAGGCAAACACGTCTTTGTAATCCCTTTAACGCCCGTACGCCTGCACCGAAAGAAATATATATATGGTTTTAAAGATTTTTTTGCACAGATTTGCGCAATCTTTAAATTTTCTTTATAAATTGGTTTGGTAGTTTTGGAGTAAAATGACTATCAAATTATTATTAACAACAATAAACAAAACACTTGTTTTAAGATTAGCTACATGTATGTAAAAAACAAAAGTAAATATATACGTTTAACGGTTGCTGGGGTCTTTCATCTATGGAGAAGGGACATTTCTAGGATATTAGATTTTCTCTCGGGACACTGCTAATAAGATACCATCTCAATATGTCTCTTGATGATGCGGAGTGCCGGCTATTTCTGAAGGTGGATGAATTTACAGGGCACATTTTGTGAGATTGTGTCACGTTGATTAGGAAAAGAGTGCACGTTGTCAACCGAAGTCAATTGGATCCGGGGGAGATCAGATCCGTTCCTATCATTTATTATTTATCCTTTCTATATAGGAAACAATTGAGTGGACAATTGTTTTTAAATGGACATCATCTGGTGGCAGGGTCGCACTGATGAGTATGTAGGGGTGATCATATGAGTAATCTTTGGTGGCTATCGTAGGACACGAAAGAACTTTAACCTTAACCAGCCAGTAACAGTGATAATAGTAAGTATACATTCGTTTTATTTGTTTTTCTAGAATGCGGGCAATTGTGTCGACGGCTAGTAAATTTTTTTATTTATTTAAAATAAAAATGTAATTTCGAAATCATCAGAAGTACATTTTATTAATAACACAGAGCCACAAATATCAAATACATATATGCGTGTAGTAATACCATTTTTCTGATAACCTCTAACGAGTACTGCAAAAATCTTCTTTTGAAATTTTCGAAACATCTCCAAGATATTGAGTTACGAGTAAATAATCGCTTTTTCTTATCTCAATGCACTTGTAAGCTAAAAGCTTAGCTGAATATTACCAGATATTATGTTTTTTTACCGTTTTTGAAAAATAAGAGAACTAGGCCATTCAATAGATATATATATATTTCATTTAAATAACCTTGAGAAATATGTGTATATTTTCAAGCAAACACACTCCTTATCTAACGGGGTCACATTTATTACTACTTTATCTTGGAACTGAACTATTAATGAATTAATTAAGGAAGTATGCTTAGTCATAAATAAAACTAGTTTTTAGAAATGCGGTGGAACTTCACGGAGTTATGAAGCTTTTGCTAAAGCCACTCATGTTTTTTATACGATATAGTGGTGGACGATATAAATCTATGTTTTAAAAATATTCAATGTAATTCATTGATACATCGATGAAACATCTATGTATTTGATTTGATGCATAGAAGTAAAAACTTAACACAAATACTTTATAGTTTAATTCAAATGTTATTATCAACTTTCTATACCACAACAACAAACCTCAATTTGAAATCGAAGCAACAAAAAATTATCCGTCTATAATTTTTGTTGCAAGTTAATTTAAACTAACCGAAAATTAATGTTGCCAGAGACTAATGAGTTTTTGAGATTTTTATTTTAACGATTTTTGTTCTAGAATTTCGAAAGACAAAAAATTGTTATTTGTAAGTTTTTTTAAAACGTTTGGCTCGTCTATATAATTAATAGCAAACACTTTTTTGTAATCCGTTTTACACCTGTACTACTGCCCGAGTTTGAAAAGATACATGTATGTATGTATAATATACATTGTATATGGTCAATTTTATTTAACTCGGTTCAGTACTTTAGGAGTAATACGACTATAAAATTATTACTAACACCAATAAACAAAACACATATTTTCGGCTGAAGGCCAAGACACATATAATTCGTCGTACTCTATACCTGATATATTTTTAAATTAATGTGATGGACTTTCCTCCAAATATATATCAATAAAAAAGATTTACATATATATTTCTAGGATGCGATCGATTGTGTCGGCTGAGGAGTACTCTATTTATTGCAAATATTATTGAATTGATTATATGGCATCTGATTCTGAGAAGCCTAATAAAAGTGAAGATATCTTTTTGTTATGGACTAATCATTAAAAAGTGGCACATTGGACTTGGAAGAGAAATAAACCAGAAGATATATTGGCTCACGAATTTCCAGCTTGTTTGAGGACTTCTGTTGGAAAACTAAAGGAATATCTGTTTAAAATTTGGTATTACTAAAAAACGCAGTTTCCAAAACTATTTTGTACTGATTTTATTATATAGTGCTACTAATTACTGTAGCTATTACAAAAATGAGAACAATCGAGCCAAGGGATTTTAAAACGTATGCAAAACTTTATCCCGCGTTACATTGTATTTCGGTGGAAACTATCATATTGTTACGAAAATAAAAATGCCTAAATTTTGATATATTTGGTAGTTATATGTCACAGCAGCACTGCCAATTCGACCATCTTTGTGTGTTACATTTGAATTAACGGATATAAAGTAGAGGATATGAGACATTTCCTAACTTTCCAAACTCTGGGCAGTTAGGTATATAAGGAGGCTGTCTTACCTACGTTAAATCGATTTCCTATCATAAAATAAAGTCGTGTTTAAGCGTAAATAAAAGTGTTCTCTAAACTAATATTAAGTTGCTGTAGTAAGACAAACTGTATAAAATTCTAGTTATAAAAACTGTAAAACAACAACAAGGTGGTGTTAATTTTATTTCAACGCAATTTAAACCAACTCAAACTTTTTAAAAAAATGTTAAAACGTAACATTGGTGTCTGAAGTGAGAGTGCGTATGAAAAATAAAAGAAACAAAAATAAAATATTTAAAAATAAAATAATTAAAAAATAATAATAATTTAAAATAAAATAAAATAAATAAAGCGAAGTAAAATGAAGTTCCAGGCATCAAAAGTGAACAGGCTCAAACGGGAATTAAATAAATTTGAGCTGTCAACAACCGGTAATAAAACCGAATTACAAAACCGTTTGTTAGAGGAATTTCAGAGACGTGTTATAGACATAGATACTCACGAAATTGATGATGAAAATGATACTGAGATAAGTGCCGCTGCAACTACAACCAGTTTGAACATCAATACAATGCTTGCAACCATGATAGAACAGATGCAAGTTCAGAACCAGAAATTTCTAGCCAGCATTGAAAAGAAACTTGAAGAAACTTCTAATGAGGTACGGCGAACTTCTAGTGCTGATAATGAAATGCTCATAGAAAAAATTAATGCTGTGGCAAATGCACAAGAAATTTCTAAAGCTGATAATGGAAAGCTGTTGGCTTAGGTACAGGAAACCTCTAGAGCGGAGAACCAAAATTTTCTGGCAAAAATAGAAAAGAAATTTGAAGAAGCGTCTAGTGCAACGTCAGAGAAGCTATGAGAATTATATGAGACGGTAAGCAAAAGGGTGGATGACGTCGACGCAAGAGCGTCAAATCGAGAAAAGACTGTTGACGAAAAATTTAAAGTAATAGGAGAGAAAATAAACAGTCTACAGTGCCAATGACCAGAACCAGTACGAAACATACCAGAAGTTACCAGCAGAATAAAGAGACCATGCTTTGATGATAGTGTACGCCTTTGGTGGTAATTAAATTTCTATTCGACACAGTAGCCAGTAAAAATGGATGTGACGATGTAGAGAAGGCTCTAGAACTAATTTTGGCGTTAAAAGGTGCTACAGCAGAGATTCTCGAAACTATGCCACCCAGCTGTAAAAACAACTACAATGACTTAGTAGTGGCACTACAGTGTAAATTTGGTGACGAGCAAAAACGCGATTTGTACCGTAAGGAATTAGGTGCCGAACGCAAAAGGCTGCTGTGTCACTACAGACCTTTTCAGTGGAAGTCGAGAGGTTGGTGCAGCTTACCTATCCATGGAAAAATCACCCACTGGTAGGCTATCTCAAGACCGAAGCCTTCGTTAACTGCATACGAGACCCCAATGCTAAGCTAGCTGTATGTGTAACACAAGAGACAATCTTTGCAGATACTGTGGCATTAGAGCAGGAAACTACTCGCACGATATCACAGTCACAAATAAACAAGGTAATATGGAAGTTGTGGCAGATAAGGATGATGATATCAACAAAAGAGAGGAGGTGGTCAAGAGACTTCTAACTGAGCAGAAATCAAAATTAAAAAGTTTTAACTGTGGAAGGAGAGACCACTTCCAGAGAAACTGTGAAACGCCACACAAAATGTTAAGATCCATCTCAACACAGAGAAATAAAATACGGGCCAACTACCATCAGTCAAAAAATAGTCCCCGTTAAACTAAAACGAGCTAGCACTGAGGAGGGGCAAGAGCTAGCTTCCGCAAGCGAGGGCCTCATAATCTATATATCAATGATGCAGAAAAATAACAGCAACATTACAGCATGCAGGTACGTTCGCGGCAGACAATATGCCTTCACTATAGACACCGGTGTGACGCAGTCTATCTTCAAACCTAATATAGTGAGGGGAAAGTACTCAATAATATCAGACTATAACAGCTACTGGAGAGTCTGACTATAGCGAACATTACTGTAAGCCATATTTTTATTGTCACCGACATTGTAGACGAGGTTATCATTGGTGCCGATTTTATGAGAGCACATGTCATCAATTTAAATATGGGACAACAAATAATGAGTTGACGTAATGTAGATAGATATACTTCTTGACGTGGGATACCAGCATCAAGTGTACGCCAGAAGATTAGTTGATGTCAACAAAAACTACAACCTCAGACGGAGTCATTGGTATGGGCGCGTATGGAGGGAGATTGTGAGGACAACCGGTTGTTGGTAGTAGAGAAGAAGCAAAAATTAAAACGGACTTGTTATCTATCAGCAAAAGCCCTCGTCAAATCTAATAAACCAGGAATAGTCCCGGTAAGAGTGCTCAGTCTATCCAGCCATGAAAAATTAATTTGTGAACACTCCGAGGTAGGCTAGTGTGCACCAGTAGAGGCAGTAATAAACAGCGAACAATTGTGGAACCCACCAATATGTCAGCCAAGGACCAACAGGTATTTGACGAAAATGTAGAGAAATGGTCTAGCAGCTTCAGAAAGAAATAAAGCCAAAAAGATGCTTAAGAGGTACGCATGCGTATTCGCCACGAAAAATAAAAATGAAGGTAGAACAGCTATAGTCAAACATGAAATAATTACTAACGAAGCGGGACCGATAAAAAAGGCACCCAGAAGTATACCTCTGCCAAAGCGTAATGAGATTAAATAGCTAGTAAATGAAATGGAGAAGAGCGCTGTAATTGAACCATCATCGAGTCCTTGGAGGTCACGTGTAGTCTTAGTTAAGAAGAAAGATGGCAGTAAAAGATTCTGTGTAGACTATAGAAAGCTGAACGATGTCACTAAAGACGACAGCTACCCGCTACCAAGGATTGACGATACGCTTGACACGTTAGCTGGTTCTCTACATTGGATGTACACAGCGGGTCTTAGCAGGTAGAGATTGCAGACAAGGATAAGGAGAAAACTGCTTTCAGTGCAAACGGTGACTTACGGCGGTTTAAAGTTTTGCCATTTGGGCTCTGCAATGCGTCAGCCACATACGAGCAGCCTATGGAACGCGCACTAAAAGGTTTCCATTGGAAGGCTTGCCTGGTTTACCTCGATGACATAATAGTGACGGTCAGAACTTGTGACTAACACCTCAAAAACCTGGCAGATGAACATCAATGGCTGGACTAAAATTAAGCGTGACAAAATGTGCATTGTTCCAAAAAGAAGTAAAATATCTGGGGCATCATGTTACAGTAGATGGCATTTCCATAAATGAAGATAAAATACGAGAAGTAAAGGACTTATTGAATTACGCAGCTTTTTGGGACTCTGCACATATTACAGACGTGGCAGCCAGCTAGAATGAGCTCAACAAGATATCTAAGGCGTACCATTGGGGTGAATCACAAGAATAGGCGTTTCATGCATCAAAAAACCTATTGTGTGTAGCACCGGTTTTGGCGTATCCAGTCCCAGGTGAAAAATTCATCCTTGACAGTGATGCCAGTTGATATGGTATTGGTGGTGTACTTTCACAAGTGGTCGATGGGACGGAAAAAGTCGTAGGCTACTATAGCTGCACACTGTCAAAGCCTGAACGGAATTATTGTGTGACTCGACGTGAGATACTGGAAGTGCTGGAATGCATAAAACATTACCATAAGTACTTATATGGTCAACATTTTCTGCTAAAGATTGATTATTCCGCAATGAGATGGCTGCTGTAATTTAAGAACCCTGAAGAACAGCTGGAACGAGGGATTGAGCGCCTCCAGGCTTATGACTCTAGCATTGAACACCGAAGTGGCATAAAACACGGAAATGCTGATGCTTTCTCACGTCGGCCTTGTAATTGGGAATGTAAACATTGTGTGAAAGCTGAGCGGAAGGATTCCATAATTAATATCCGGATAAAGCGAATAGATGCAAACGAAGACTGGTCAGGAGCGCAAAGGAGTGACCCAATGTTGGAAAAAATTATAGCAGCCAAGGGAGAGGGCAGACGAATTTCTCGCAATGAAATATCAGCAGAAAGTCCTCTTATAAATGCGTATTGTACACAATGGGACAATCTGAATTTGATTAATGGCTGCTTATATCGCCATTGGTAAAGTGCAGATGGCAAAACTTCATCCAACCTAATAGTGGCGCCTTCCTCCAATATAATAATATTTGCCATAAAACTGTATTTTAAAAAATGCCGCAATAAAATGCTTACTTCGAAGGTGGTAATATTTCGGAGAAAAATTTCATCAAAAATAGGTCCAACGGTTCTTTTGTTATCTATAGTTATCGGCTGTTTCCATGTTGACTTTAGGTCCCTGACCAAAGTAATCATATAATTAAAATGGTGTACTTATCCTGGTACTAAAATTGTTTCTCCTGATGAGATTGTGCTCTTTTGAAACTATTCAACAATTGGGACAAAAGTTGAAAAAAGACAAGCTCAACGGTTAACTCGTCTTATATTTGATGGTAAAAAATTATCCTGGCATAAAATGGAACATTCCGCAAATGCTTTTTCACATATTCTTTCTGCTTTTATCGTCCTTAGGTGCGGAGAAGAAATTATTAATTCCATTAGCATTCTTCTTTTTGCAAAGATTACAAGTACGCGTGTATTTTTATTGTGTTTATATATTAAAGATAAAACTTTTATATGATTTATTATTATTATTAAGATTATGTTTTTTTAATTTCACTTTTTGTTTTATTTATTATATAAGATATATATATTTTAATTTCCTATTTTTATTTATATTCCAAACACTTTTCACTCTCAACGGTTTTGCATAAAAATTTCCAAATGTTGGTTATATTTCAAACACAACGTAAATCAAACTGACTGTTGACGCAAACAGAGTACTTTTTATATATCAATCCTGCACAAAAATGGCGTCGCAACAACTACTTTTGACAACTCAACAGACGATCATTGTGAGGAGCATTTTTTATCTTGCGGTCACTTTGTTAAATTCATCTTTGGTAAGAGTTTAGATAATCTCCAACACTTCACCAAGTTGAAAGTCATGTACAAATAACATTCGTTCGGATTTGGTATTCACATGTGGTGTATATCATGCTTTGAGCACCGTGGGGTAAGCAAGCGTGGCGATACTCACATTAAGTTTGTGACTTACTTCAGCAATTATAGATTTATGTTATCCACTCGTGGTGCTTTGCCATTTTTAAGTGCCATTATTTTCCGATTATTATACAGAAATTTATTTTTATTAATCCAAGCGGTAAAAATTACCAGCGGTCTGTAATAACATCCCTATAATTAGACGTCTGTAGTAAAGGGTTGTTTCAAAATGATCTTTATCTTTTTATTGGTGTACATCTTTTTCGGTCAGCCGATTCATCAAAGATATGAACCCGAACCAAAAAATGTGTTTATGAACTCGAAAGTAGTGTTACACTGAAAAAGAAATAAATTTTTGTGTTAATCTCTTTCAAGCAGAATGGTAGATAGAATCAGTGTTGTCAGAAGATTTTTTGAAAAATACCTATATATTGTTACAAAAATATATTTGCCTAAAAAATACACCATAATTTATTCATTTAAAGCTATAAACTTTATTAAGAAAGTTATTCAATTGATCGATTATTGAATAGTGCTAAAAATTCAACTTTGGGTAAAAGATTTTACATATGAATTAACGTAGCTGAATAAGAGGTTGTGGAATATAGTATAACATTCGAAACTAATGTTAATTTACTATAAAAGGTGGCGTATTCTGCTTAGTCAGTCAGTCACAATAAATCGTGCTAAGGCGTTACTAAAAGTGTTGAGAAATTTATATATGAAGTGGAAGTTAAAAGAGTACTGTATAAAGTTATTTGTGGAAATAAAAAGACTTTTATCTAACGCAATTTACAAGAACTTCAACGTTTTAAAAAGGTTAAAACGTAACAATAAAAGAGGTGAAAACGTTAGTCAATAAAATGTAAGGGAAAACAACAGATGTAAAAAAATAATTTTATTCGCATATGCAACATCCGTATTCATTGAAATATATTATTTTAGGTTTTAAATGCAAATTAGTTAAAATAGATTTTACGGCTACAAAAAACCTTTTTTTCATTATTTTGAAATTTTGTTTAAATTTTAAATCATTTTTTACAATAGTGATCTTAGAAACCTGTTGGGCCATATTATTACTATTACTAATAATATTACTCATAATAGTATAACAGATGAATTATAATATAAATGAATAATTAATAAATATACGAAAACCCTAATGTTAAATAGATTTAAGTTCAATAACCATATATATAAACAAGTAGATTAAGATATGTAAATTTATAACTGTATTGCTGAATAACTGAATTATGTTGTACCTATGTATATCCTAGAACAAAAATAAGTACAAAATAAACATTACTTGAAAAGCAATAATCAAATCGCAAGGTCGGGTTTTTATTTCGCTCACTTTACCTTAATTTTTCCCGGTTCACATTTTAAGTTTAAATTATAATATAATTAATTTAATTGGTCCCTAAAAAGTATTAGGCATAAACATTTTGTTGCCCGAGCAGGGACACAAAAAAATTAAGTATTAGTGCGCGTTAACTTTATAATTTAATTTAGATTAAAAAAAATGGTTCAATTTAATAAATTATTTAAAATTAGAAAAGTGCAATTTATAATTTATTTAAAATCGTACTTGTGTTTATAATTTTATAAATTAATTAAGTTTTAAATAACAAAAAACCCAAAACAAATATAAAAAACAAACAAATAAACAATATACAATATAAAAGCAAAACATGAATACATAAAAACAATACATACGATACATTAGTAGAGTGTTGTGAAACAAACAACTAAACAACAAGAATAAAACTACAATAAGGAATCAACACATCAACTTCATTTGACCAGACGTACAGAAGTCCAGATGCCCCGTTACCGCTGTATTCTTTGTAAAGCAGAACACAAGGTAAAAGAACCGAGAACCGAGGTAAAAGTGTAAAAAAGTTCTTATGGTTTTATAGCCTTCATTTTGAAAATTAATCAAAATTAAGAGATTTTTGTATATTAATAAAAAAATTTTATCACTTTTCAAGTCGAACATAAGAAATTTTTACACTTAAATTTTTTGAAACAAATAATTTATTTTTCTATTTGTATAAATACATATATTTATTTATCGAATACAAAAACCATCCTTATTTGTGAGACAATTCGCGAGAGCTATTGTGTAAAATTAAATACATAATTACATAATTACAAGAACAATTTATTCTTTTAAAATAAAGGAGAATATTCGGCAATATTTGTGTTGTTTTTCGTTTATTTTTTTATTTCTTCTTTGTGCGTTGTTCGATCGGTATTTCATTCCGTGCGTTCGTATACCATTTACATATTACAGCTGCTTACAGTGTGTTGCGTGCACACTAGCATCGAAAACTCAATTTATATACAACAGTAAATTCTTTAATCCAAACCAATTAAATATATTTCGCCCAATAACTTATTTTGGTCAATTTTACTTCTTGCTTTGAGTAATATTTTGAATCGTAATGAATACTAGGGGCTCCAAACGCCAAGATTCTCCTCTCGAAGCGGAAAATCTTCAGAATAATAATGAAATTTTGGGTAAATTACTCGCAAAGAAAGCGAAGGTTGTAAAGAATATCCAGAGAATTCGACAGTCTATTATAGATAGGACTATTTCGTTTGATCCTATGGAGCTCGAATGCCGATTACTTACAACTTATATTGACCAAGCAAGAAGTGGATATTTTAGATCCTGATAATGATGATAGAGCTGAGCTTGAGGATGTTTGTGTTACTAGGAAGTCTAAGCTTATAAGCCTTTTAACTAAGAATCGGAAATATAATGTGCCTGAAACATCTTTCAGCGTACAAGCACACCAATCGATACTGCCAAACATGAAGCTCCCTATATTCAGCGGAAAATATTCCGATTATAAAAACTTCAACACCCCAAACTTTGAACTAAATTGAACTTTGAACTTAATTGTTTCAAAAAATTTTAGTGTAAAAATTTCTTATTTTTAGTTAATTTCTTAGTTAATTCAAATGGTGTAAAATTATAAAGCACAAAAAGGAATCAAAATGGCAACACCGTTAGACATGCAGATGGTAACACTCTTAACATACAGACAAATAAGGTAATTACAGAGCCTTGATACAAACCAGTAAAGTTTATAGCTAAAATCTCAAGATAAATTCCTGATGTGGTGTAATTTCTCTTCAGAATTTTCATTTTCGTAACACTCTCTCCCACATAAGCCTCTTCGTCCCGAATAGGCTCATAATCTTTCTTCCCATAGCTATAGTTGTACCACCTTAATTTGTGATCGCGGGCTATTGTTCTTCTGTATTCTGCATACCACACCGTGTAACTTTTGTCTATCTTATAAAGTCCATCCCAGTTAGCTTGAAGCTTGGGAGATAATCCTTTCTTCCGCTGTGGGTTGTATAGTAGAACCAGTTGTCCCTCATGGAAACCATCCATATTTGCTCCACGATCATAACTGGCTTTCATTCTATTGCTTATCATTTTAATTCGTTAGCATACAAATTCGTGAAGTTCATTGAGGCTTTCCTGTTTTTCAGCATATGTGGCATTCCTCTCTGTGATAGATTTAACACCAAACTCTAAGTCACCAGGTAGTTTTAGTTGATTTAGATGTAAGCATTTCGGTAGGTGCTTGTCCCAATCTGATGCTCACTTACTACTTTTCGCAAGTATTCCTCCAGGTTTCGATTAAATCGTTCTACCATTCCATCAGACTGCGGGTGAAGTGGTGTCGTTCGAGCCTTCTTAATACCGTATATCTCACACATATCCTTGAATATAGCAGACTCGAAATTTCTTTCTTGGTCGGAATGTAGCTCTATTGGAACCCCATAGCGGCATACACAGTTGTTCATACAGACCCTTACAATGTGTTCGTCTCTTGATTGGGTATGGCATATACTTCTGGCCATTTGCTGTAATAATCCATCACGATGAGAACATAACTATTTCCGGTATTACTGACAGGAAAAGCGCCTTCTGCGTCCATCGCTATCCCCTCGAAGTGTGCGCCCGAGTTTCATTGTTGCATCTGACCTCGGCTTCTTCTTACAATACACTCGGTACAGTTTCCAATCCCATCCACAACTGCTTGCTGATATCCAACCTAATAAAAACGTTGTTTTAGCTTGTACAGAGTCTTTGTAACCACAAGGTGTCCTCCGCTTACTCCATTATGGAACTAATTTAAGACTTCTTTTTGATACAGTTTTGCCATCTGCACTTTCCCAATGGCGATATAAGCACCCATTAATCAACTTCAAATTGTCATATTTTGCCCAATACTCTCCCTTGCGCCCCTGACCAGTCTTCGTTTGCATCTATTTGCATTATCCGGATATTAATGAGGGATTCCTTCCGCTCAGCTTTTACACAATGTTTACATTCCACATTACAAGGCCGACGTGAGAAAGCATCAGCATTTCCTTGTTTTATGCCACTTCGGTTTAATGCTAAAGTTATAAGCCTGGAGGCGCTCGATCCAACATGCCAGCTGTCCTTCAGGTTTCTTAAATTGCAGTAGCTATCTCAGTGTGAAATGTTCAGCAGAAAATGTTGACCATATAGGTACTTATGGTAATGTTTTATGCATTCCAGTACTGCCAGTAGCTCACGTTGAGTCACACAATATTACCGTCCAGGCTTTGACAGTGTGCGGCTATAGTAGCCTACGACTTTTTCCGTCCCATCGACCACTTGTGAAAGTACACCACCAATACCATATCAATTGGCATCACTGTCAAGGACGAATTTTTCACCTGGGACTGAATGCGCCAAAACCGGTGCTGCACACAATAGGTCTTCTAATGTCTGAAATGCCTTTCTTGTGACTCACCAAATGATACGCTTTAGATATCTTGATGAGCTCATGCAAGCTGCCACGCTTCCAAATTTAGGCACAAAGCGTCTGTTATATGTGCAGAGACCCAAAGAGCTGCGTAACTCATGAATATTCTGAGGACGAGGCCAGTTCTTTACTGTTCGTGTTTTATCTTCATCTGTGGAAATGCCATCTGTTGTAACAAGATGCCTCAAATATATTACTTGTTTTTGGAACATAAGACACCGTTCGCACTGAAAGCAGTTTCAAGTGTCAAGTGTATCGTCAAATCTTGTTAGCGGGTAGCTGTCCTTTTGTCTTATTTGATCTTATGTGATCCCAATGTAGTCGGAAACAAAGCTAAAAAAATATGGTATAGCTGCCCTAACAAAGTTTGGTGCTTGAGATAATTAATAAACGCAGTTCTAAAACACTAAAAATGGCGATTTAACTCGAAAAATGAAACAGAACAGCGGCCAGTGGCTAGAGTAATTGCTAATTACAAAAATTCTAATCCAGATACTAGTTTCCGAACACAAAATGGAAGTCCGAAAGCAATTACAGAAGCCAGAGCCCTTGGACATTCTTTCGTTTCAGGAAAAATAAATATGTAGCACGAAAAAAGCAATTTCTGCCTATTTTGTCGGTGTTAGTAGATGGACTGTCCAGAAGCCTCTTAAACGTGTTGGATACATATGTCAAAAAGTAAATTTATGTCAATTTTTTTAACAAAATTTAAACATAAACTTATCATTTTTTATGTTAATTTTTTAAACAAAATTTAATTTTTGGCAAAAATTTTTGTTTTTATTTATTACGGCTCATATTAATAAAAAAAATAATATGAATTTGAAACTTATTTTAATAAAATTTTGTGTGAAAAATATGAAATAAAATACATTTAATATGATTTTAAATTTCATGAATATGAATTTATTAATATAAGAACCTTATATTGCTTTAACACAGAATAACGTTTTAATGGAGCTGAATATAATAATAAATAAGAGTTATATTAAATGTTATATTAAAATTAACTTCCATTTAATATAGAAACGTATGTACAATTGATGTAATTAACTTTATAAACAACGGCTACTCTGTTTTCTCTTGGTAATATATTTTTACGAAAATTAAAATATACGCCAAGATTTGTATATTTAAAGCGATAAGCTTTATTTTGAAAATTTTTCAGTTGGTTTGTGTCAAGGCTGCGATAACCCTGTCAATGATGTGCTTATTTGAACAATGTAGCCAGTCCACTATAAAGTTAATTGTGGAAATAAGAAGACTGTATAAAGTAAAACAAAAATTCATAATTTATTTTATTTAATGCAATTTGAAAGACTCAAACGTTGAAAAGTTTTCGGAATAACCCCCGTGTGGTGGTCCAATCGTTCTGATTTGATTTTTTTTTTTTATTGAGTTGGAACATCTGTTGTTGATATTCTCGCTAAATCTTAGTGTCATAACTTCACATTTGCAGAAGCTACGTAGCCAAGAGTACATCTATCTCTATGTGTGTTGGCGATTTTTTACAATTTTGACCGTGTTGAGGTTGCAAAGGGATCATTACTGGAGACGAGACGTTGTTTTATGAGTACGACATGCAATCCAGACATCAGGCAAGTGAATGGCGTTCACAAAATAAGCCGAGACCATTTTCAGTCAAAATGTAAGGCAGTGCCCACGGTTTTCATGGATTATAACGGTGTAGTGCGTCATGAATTTTTTCCAGAAGGCCAAACAGTAAACAAAGAGTATTATTTGGGCGTTATGAGACGTTTATGTGAGCAATTTGCCGAAAGAGACCAGAATTGTCGGCAGAAAACTCGTGGATTTGGCATCATGATAACGCACCGTCGTACAGTGCATTCATTATTCCAAATTTTTTGACGAAAAATGCAACAAATACTATCCAACAGCCACCGAATTCACCTGACTTGGCTCCCTGTGACTTCTTTCTGTTCATCAAGGAAATAATGGAAAAATCGCAGAAAGCACTGATGGACATAGCGAAAACCATATATAAAAAATACAAATGGCAAGCTATGTCGCAAAGATTTAGCAGGAATATCAACAACAGATGTACCAACAAAAAAAAAAACTCAAATCGGAACAATTTTGGTCAATATATGAAAACACAATTTTTTAAGCGTTATGAAAAAAAAACTACTGTTAAGAGCAAATTTTTTAGCATTTTTTTTATAAATAATGCAAAATAAGAAAATATAATTGATGCAATTTAACCGTTTTATTCATAATAATTCAAAACAGGTAAAGCTGCTATAAGCCATTTATACACTTGAAATTTTTATTGTAGGTTTGCATCTACTTTAAATCTTTAATAAGTTAAAATTTCTATTTATGTTTTTAATTTTTTCAATTTGTGTTTTAATTTGTTTTTATATCAAGTTGGAACATATATATAAGCAAAAATGTATTAATTATAATTGCAAACATCAAAAATGTATAATTGAAAATTGTTTTCATAAAATGGCAAATGATTACATGTAGTATGGCACAAATGTTGATACTAAGGTGTCTATTTAAACCAAAGTATCGGTTCAACTGCACGTATGGTAGCCAGATATTTAATTGACATAAAAAGTACATTGAGCAATAACGAGCAGTACAATTAATAAAATAAAGTACATTGTTTTTTAAATCAAAACGCTTTACAAAATCCATTAAATAACATAGAATACCGATTAGTATATCAAAGAGTATCAAAATGCGTTCATTTGCAAGAGTAATTCTATTGAATACTTAGCCAGAATATTATCGTACGGTTACAGTGAGGTAAATATTGGCCAAAAAAGTGTAACCACTACTTTATGGAAACATTTCTTTTTACGTCCACATTTATGAAAAAATTATTTGAAAACAAATTATAGTGTAAAAAATTTTAAGATATTTTAATATTATAGAAAACAAATATTTCTATTAAATAATGGTTACGCTTTTTCCTCAATTTGACCGTACCTGTAGTTAAAATTTTAGACAATTTGCTCTCATTGCTCTATAATCACAGATTAATAAAAGTCGGAAAGAAGGTGTCATATGGGCTCTAAAACGGCGTCATAAATATGTGTTTTATCGGAATATTTCGAACTACTTTTTTTGCTAGGCTAAAAAACCTTTACAAACCTTTAAACCTGTACAACAACAAAAATAGTTATTAATTTAGACCAATCTGAAATAGAGTTAAACCCAAAAGGCTATGGAAATTTTCCAGAATTGCAGGATTTGTTGTTTGGGTCAAAGAGAGTTTTAAAATATAATACATACATTATTTTTAAAAGAAATTTTTAGATTTAAGATGATGCGGCCGACCTTCACAGTTACTCGAACTTTAGCCTGATTGGGATAAGTAAAATACAAATTCTACAATTGCCTCTCATAGAGAAAGAAACTCTAATGAAAGACTTTAAATCAATAAGAAACTTTCTCGCTGTTATTGCTGTCATTGATTTAAATCACATCAAAATAAAAATAGAAGGTTGGTGAAAAACTAAATCAGTATAAAAGGATATTACTCCCAAAACGTTCAGATTATTTGTAATACAAATTCAATTAAAATTTCAATAGTAAATATCATTTTTTTCTTTTTTATTTGCAAAGCCCTTGATAAGGTTTTCCGAAAAGTTGTACAAAATATAATCATAAATTAAAATTAAAAAAGAAACATAATAGTGATGCACATACAAACAAAAAAAATACGGGTAATTGATTACTTTTTCATTCATTAAAAAAAATAGTGTTTTATAGGCAATTGTTTTGAATTTTTTAATTTATTTTAACAATATCATTTAACAATATTATTTTAATCTCATTGATTTTATCGACAATTGTAACATTATTATTTTACTACTTTTATATATTTTAAAAAACTACTTAAACAATCGATTGTTTATTGTATGCATCATTAACCCGAAAGTGACAAATAAAAAGGTATAGTGTTGCCAGCAGAACAATAAAAACGTTTAATAGTTAATTTACTCTTATTAAACGTTTATGAATAAGAATTTTTATTATCGGTTTATAAGACAAAAAGCGTTTGGTAGCTAGTGTATAGGGTGTTTTTTATAGAGGTATGGAACTTTAAGTTGCAATAAAACAACGATGGATTATTCGATTGACATGAATTTTATTTATCCGAAAGATAATCTTGTGGCATTAAATTTTAAATATGATTTCTGGTATATGACCGCCACGGCTGGTGCGGATGTAATCTAATCTGGACGTCCCATTTTCGATGACTTTTTCCAACATTTGTGGTCGTATATCGGTAATAACACGGCGAATGTTGTCTTCCAAATGGTCAAGCGTTTGTGGTTTTACCGCATAGGCCAATGACTTCACAGAAAGTAGTCTAGCGGTGTTAAATCACAAGATCTTGAAGGTAAATTCACAGGTCCAAACCGTGAAATTAGGCGGTCACCAAACATATCTTTCAATAAATCTATTGTGGCACGAGCTGTGTGACATGTTCCGTCGTCTTGTTGAAACCTCATCTCCTGGACATCATGATTATGCAATTAAGGAATAAAAAAGTTAGTAATCATGGCTCTATACCGATCACCATTGACTGTAACGTTTTGGCCACCATCGTTTTTGAAAAAGTACGGACAAATTTATTCCAGCAGCCCATATAGCGCACCAAACAGTCAGGTTTTCTGGATGTAACGGTGTTTCCACATACACTTGAGGATTACCTTCACTCCAAATGCGGCAGTTTTGTTTGTTGACGTAGCCATTCAACCAGAAGTGCGCTTCATCGCTAAACAAAATTCGCTTATGAAAATTGAAAAAAAAAAAATTAATTCGCTTATGAAAAATTAAAATTGCACTATTTGCAAGCGTTGTTCAGGCGTGAGTCTATTATTTTAAGCGCTATCTTAGTTGCTTTTTTAACCCTTCTACTCATTGTATCCCCTTTCATCTATTCAATAATTTGTCCCTTCCAGAAGGACACTATAGGTTCTGCGTTTTAGCTGTATACAGTCTTCAAACACACACACATTTATTTTTATATAGTATACGTATATAGACAACTTTTATCCAATGTGATTTCTGCAATTACCGCTTTTTGGCTGAAGTGATTAGATGACGAAATTTTAATAGTTGTCGTTCTCCACATATACAAAATACAATATTTCGTATAAGTTAAAGGAGCCACGTCCACTTATCCAATCTCTCCCAGTTACTAACTGTTGATGTGTATTGTTCACGAGGTTGTTTGAATCTAATTTAGAGAATTCTACTATTGCCGTACTCAAGATGTATAAAAATTAATATATTCTTTATATGGGCGGTACTTCGTCCACTTGTCCAATTCCGCCCATTTTTTGCCTGATTTTTTGTAATGACAATGACGTTATTCAGAATAAATTCAGCAGCTTTGCTTTAATCGTTCTCAAGAATTAATATTTACTTTATTCGGAAGCTACCACGCCCACTTGTCTAATTCCGCCCACTTTTTGAGAGATGATTTGCGTTGATTATGAAGTCATTCAGACCAAATACTGAAACTTTAGGTTTAGCCGTTTTAAAGATGTAATGAAATAAATATTTCGTTTGTATGGGACGTGCCACTCCCGCTCGTCCAATTCAGCACACTTTTTGCCTAAGAATTTGAATTGAGTTTGAAGTTATTCAGCCCAAGTACTAAAACTTTAGCTTTCACCGTTCTCGGTATATAGTGAAATCAATATTTCGTTTTTATTGGAGGGAACGCAGCCACTTGTCCAATTCCAGCCACCTTTTGCCTGATGACTTGCATTGATTATAAATTTAATTAGACCACATTTTGTACTTAGCTGTAACCGTTCCCAAGATATACTAAAATCCATATTTACTTTATATGGGAGGTACCACGCCCACTTGTCATATTCCGCTCACTTTTTGACTGCTGATTTGTACTGACTGTAAATCTATTTGGGCCAAGTTAAGTGACTTTTTCTGTTACTCTTTTGAAAATAGAGAAACATAAATATTTACTTAGTATGGGCGTGGCACCGCCTGGTTGAATTTTTGAAATATATATAGATCATTACAGACATACACAGAGATACTATAAAAATTTCAAGAAAATCAGTTCAGCCGTTAAGCTGTCCATAAGACACAAACAAACATACAAACACATTAATTTTTATATATAAGATAAGGCTGTAAGAATTTAACCACAGACTTGTCACCAATTTTTCATTGGGACTCAGGTCAAATTTATAGATAGCATTTTTGTTAGCAATGACTTCATATCTTTCGCTTATTATCCATTTTTAGGCGGTAACCCAGTTAATACATCTTTTTAAATGTATAAATTTCAATTTTATTGCCTTTAGAGACGAATGACCTTGTCACTAATGATAATAATGATTTTCTTGTTAAATTTTGGGAGCTTTATTTTTTAAAATGTGTTATTAATTGCTCGACTGTTCTAGTACTATCCGTGAGCAAGCAATTTTTTCTACTACAGATCGAACTATTTACGCCTATAACGAACTAAATTTTGGTTTATAACGGTGTTCAACTGTATTTCGTTCATGTGCGGCAAACATATTTTAGTTTAAAGGTAGAATTAGCCGAACGTAAATGTAGAAGCCGTAAATGTAGTTGTGTCAGCTGATCGCTTTTGTTATATAAAAAGCCATGGAAGTGCTTACTTGACCGCAATGTAATGTAACTGTAACGTCCCAATTTGTTGAAAATAGAATATGACGGCAGCGTAACGTGACATTTTCAAGCAGAGATGGGCTGTTTAAAAGCTAAATTATATGGGGGAATTTTTACCCTTTTTTTGCACTTTTTGCACACAATCAAAAAGAGCAATTTAAAGCAATTGAACAAAGTAATTTATAATAACGTGAACAAATTAAAAATATATTTTAGAAAATGTGAATCCGATTTTAAAAAATATTACTATTTTTTAATACAAAATAGCTTCTTACGTATATATTAATACGGAAGAGGAATAAACTAAAAAATTAGCTCTAATAAACATCCTTAGGTAAAAAGGAACATTTTCACGCTAATGATAGATAAGCAATTATGTATATATGTAATTCTTAGATAAAATTAAAAAGAACTTCGGGTCAACAACGGCTAGTTTCCGCGGTGTAGTTCACTTAGTTTCAATATTTAAGTGAGTAGTATCTTGAAATTTTGATAAACAAAAAAGAAGGATGTCAGGTAAAAGGTATTTCCAATGACTTTAATTTGGTGTGCTAAATTTTTGGTTACATTGGTCTATCGTGAACCAGTGAGAAAGAAAAACTTTTGTATATTGACCTTTTATAAAATAGCATTTATTTGATAAATAACTTTATACTCCATATGAGCTTTTTTTTGGCAATAATTTGGTATATAATTTGTTGTATTTTTTATTTGTAAATATGTGCATATATGATTATATTATTTTTATATACTTAGATAAAAAATATTATTTAAGCATATTTGGTACTTTTCTCGGAGCGTACACAATTCGAACATTTATAATACACATCACTGTGATTTAAACAAATGTTTCTTTTCGATTTGTAATTATTTATATACACACATTGCCAAAAACATATGACACTTTTTTAAGTGTTCTACAAGTGGTACATTTGCGTTACATTTACATTTACGATACATTTAAGATTTCTACGGTCGGCTAATGAGGCCTCAAGTCTTTGCTAAATTCTGTACATTTTGCTGCCATCTTTTGGTAGTTTAACAAAACTGAAGAAGACGTTTACTTTCAAAAACCCAAATAAAGAATAAATAACATATAAGACAAAAAATATTTTAAAAAATCGACGAATCTGATAATAATTATTATAAACTTTATTGCAATACACCGTACTAATATCCTGTAGCTAAATTCCTAACTAGTTACGTTTTGGGACAATCACATTACTAGTTAAAAGGGACTGTAGCAAAAGTGATGGGTTCATAATATTGTTACGTTTTAACCTTTTTAAAACGTTTAAGTTCATTTTAACTGCGTCAAAGTAAAATAAACACCACGTTGTTGTTGTTGTTTTACTTTTTCTATTTCTTCTTTTTATCTTTATACAGTTTGTCTTAATACAGCAACCTATTTATCTTGCACTTAATATTCATTTATACAACACTTTTATTTACGCCTAAACGAGACTTTACTTTATGACTGCAAACGATAACTAACTCTCTCCAAACGCAATGCAGTAACAGATACACAACAGCCTTCACATAAACCAATTAAGCTTATAGCTAAAACTTCATCATACAGTACCTGATGTGGTGTATTTTCTTTTCAGGCATTTTTATTTTTTAACACTGCCTCCCACTTAAGCCTGTTCGTCCCTAATAGGCTCATTCTCTTTCTTCCCATAGCTCGCCATTTGCTCTAGATGTACCACTTTAATTTCTGATCGCGAGCTATTGTTCTTCTGTATTCTATATACCACATCGTTTAACCTTTTGATTACTCTATAAGGTTCATCCCAGTTAGTTTGCAGCTTGGGAGATAATCCTTTCGTCCGCTGTAGTTTGTAGAGTACAACCAGTTGTCCCTCATGGAAACCCTCCGTATTTGCTGCACGATCATATCTGGCTTTCATTCTATCGCTGACCATTTTAATTCGTGTGCGCACAAAATCGTGAAATTTATTGAAGTGTTTCTGTTTTCCAGCATATGTGTCATTCCTTTCTGTGGTAAGCTTAACAACAAACTCTGTCATCAGTTAATTTTAGCTCAGTCCAAAAAATAATCTTGGCAGGTGATCTAGATGTTGAGAAAAGGCAGCTGATCGGTACGCTAGTAGAAATATCGGTAGGTGTTCGTTCCAAACCTTCTGTTGCTCGCTCACTACTTTTCTCAAGAATTCCTCCAGGGTTCAATTTAATCGTTCTACCATTCCATCAGGCTGTAGGGGAAGCGGCCTCGTTTGAGTCTTTTTAATACCGTATATATCACACATTTCTTTGAATATAGCAGACTCGAAATTTCTACCTTAATCAGAATGTAGCTGTATTGGAACCCCATAGCGGCATACCCAGTTGTTCACAAAAACATTTACAATTTTATTCGCCTCTTAATTGGGTATGGTATACACTTCCGGCCGTTAGCTAAAATAATCCATCACGATGAGAACATAACTATTTGCGGTATTACTGACAGGAAAAGCGCCTTCGACATTCATCGCTATCCCCTCGAAGGGTGCGCTCGAGTTTCATTGTTGCAGCTGACCTCGGCTTCTTCTTACAATATACTGGGTACAGTTTCCAATCCAATCCGCAACTGCTTGCTGATATCCAACCCAATAAAAACGTTGTTTTAGTTTGTCCAGACCCTTTGTATCTTAGGTGTTCTTTGCTTGCTTCATTATGGAGCTCAATTAAGATTTCTTTCATTCTTTCATTGACCACCTGTGGATGTACACCACTAATACCATATCCACTGGCATCACTGTCAAGGATGAATATTTCACCTGGGACTGGATACGATAAAACCTGTGCTGCACACAGTAGGTCTTTTAGGGTCTAGAACGCCTTTTCTTGTGACTCAACTCAATGATGTACATATATTATATTTTAAAAGTTTAATAATTCAAAAATATACAAAGTAATTTTGAGAAAACTCAATAATTATAAATGAAGGGAAAAAAGTAAGAAAGGCATTTAGATATGCAAAACTTATATCAAAAGGAGTCATTAATGTCCAAACGGAAACACGTCTCAGAAACATATATTATGTCATCATCAGATGATGCAAAAAGATACCGGAATTCATCCATATTGCAATGGAAGCTCTGTGCATTCAAGTATACAATGTTCAATTCCACCCTTTGTCAAGCCAAAATTCGAAGCATACAGAATGCATTGTCCTTAGAACCAAGATTATTTACCGATTCCATCAAATACAAGATCAGCAATGTAAGAGGTTGTTAGATCATCAAAATTATGGCTTGTAGACTTCTGGATTGTGTAGATAAAAAATTAAATTTGTATGAAGAAAAAATAATAGAAAAAATTAGGTGATAAGCGATTACAAAAGAAATTCTAGAAAAATAATAATAATTGCTACAAAAGTAATTAAAAAACGATAGTTTTCCTTTATTGGCCATTATCCAAGAATAACTGCTCAACGTAGCCAGGAAATAATCGTAATAAGTCATCCAATTCATTAACTTGTATTAAATTGTCATCTAAATATGTTTTTATGAATACGAATCCCCTCCTAGTAAAGGCATAATAAATAATCTTCGTCTTCTTCAATCAAGTGGCAGCACGCAGAATTTTGAATTTAGATTGAGTTAAATTTTCATTTATGTAAAATTTACTAAAGCCGACGTCCTTCAGGCGAAATGTAAAATCACGGTTAATTTCTTTTTAATTTCCCAAGGATTTTAAAAAGTAATTTCTGTCATAAGTAGACCGTAACTTCACAGTTATTACGCCATCTTTTGAAGTTTCAGTGTTTTTTCATTTTAGGTTTGCAGGCGATAGATGTTTTTAATAGAAGTGGTGGAAGTACTAATGATATCGCATATTTTGTTGAAAAGATTTAGAAGATCTTCGTAATCAGTGAAGGGAATTTCATTTATTCTCAGTTCAGATGAATCTAAGGAATTTTCCTGCTGTCTAATTTTTGTTCTTCCTGCATGTTTTTTATCTCATTAGTTATTATCTAATATAGCTAAACATTCCTTAGTAGTTGATAACTCAGTTTCAAGAATTTCATATGTTCTTTGCATGTCATCAAAAAGCTCCTCTTTGAGTTCCTTAAATTTGGAGTCTATTATTTGCATAAACTGTTCCATAAATTTGTCGAGGCGCTTATCTATTCAGCTTAATAATTTTGATGGAGTATCTGTAGCAGAGCTTTGAACAATATCCTTGCGTCGGTTAGCAGGTGTGTTTGAATTTACACTGGTGTTAACAAAACTTGCACTGCATTGTTACCACGAACTCTTTTTATATTATTATTCACATTTCTTCGGCTCTTATTTTTCTTTCTAAGATTGTAGTATATTATTTGAATTTAACCAGTGTTTCTATAACACGACTGCGTTATTTCCCTCAGTGTAAACCAAAGTTAATAAAAATACAACTCTGATACACAGCACATCTACATGAAATGTAAAACACAGGTTGACAGCAACAGATGTTTTATATTCATATAGTTGTTGTAAATACAATTGACGGGAGAATATTAGGAGAATAATGATAATAAGAAGAAAAAAATGTGTATTCTTATTGTTTTTTGATTTCAGGTTATTTCTGTTTTTGTTATTTGTTTTTCTTTTTTGGCAGAATAAAAATTGAAGAATATAAAAAGTGTTTATTGTCATTGTTTATTTTGATTTTGATTGTTTCAGTTTTTTATTTAATTCTTATTCTGTTATTGTTTCGTTATCTTTATTTTCTATTCTTGTTCTTTGCAAGTTAACTTGCAATAGTTGATGTAATTGTTGTAATGTAATTAATTGGATATTTGACTGCGATTAGTAATTTTTATTGTTAGTGTTTTATGAACAATTTTTAATTATTTTTTTAGTTCAGTGTTCGGCAAAAGATAAACAGAACGTTATAATTCCAAAATAAAAATTGAAAAATAGAAAAAGTGTTTATTGTCACTGTTTATTTTGATAGTTTCAGTTTTTTATTTAATTCTTATTCTATTATTGTTTAGTTTTAATTATTTTTTTAGTTCTGTGTTTTAGTTTATATTTGAGATTTCTCTTATATATAGAGTAATTTATACACTCATGTATGCTTGTTCAGTGTTCGGCAAAAAAGAATCAGAACGCTATAATTCGAAAATAACTTCCTTTTAGAGAAAATCAATTTTTCACAAGATCTTATAAGAAAACACAACTGACTTCACCGATTTTCTTAAACTTTCTTCAAGCTAAGTTAGTTTAAAAGTTAGGCACAAAGCGTCTGTAATTTGTTCAGATTCCCAAAAAGCTACGTATTTCATGAAGATTCTGGGGACTAGGTCAGTCCTTTACTGCTCGTATTTTATCTTCATCTGTGCAAAGGCCATCTGCTGTAACAAGATTCCCAAAATATTTTACTTTTTTTTGAAACAATGTATATTTCTTCACGCTTAATTCTAGTCCAGCCATTGATATTCGTAGCAGAACTTCTGCCGGTTTTTGAAGTGGCCGATGCATTGCAGAGCCCAAATGGCATAACTCTAAATTGCCACAAGCCACCGTTCGCACTGAAAGCAGTTTTTTCCTTATCCTTGTCTGCAATCTCCACCTTCCAATACCCGTTTTGTAGACCCAGTGTTGAGAACCACTTCGTTCCAGCTAACGTGTGGAGCGTATCGTCAGTTCTTGGTAGCGGGTAGCTGTCATTTTTAGTGACATCGTTTAGCCTCCTATAGTCTACACAGAAATTTGTACTACCATCGTTCTTTTAAACTAGGACTGCAGGTGAGCTCCAAGGACTCGATGATGATTGAATTACAACGCTATTCTTCATTTCATTGACCAGCTTCTTAACCTCATTATGCTTCGTCAGAGATATACTGCTGGGTGCCTGTTTTATCAGTCTCGTTTCACCAGTGTTTATTTCATGTATGACTATAGCTGTTTTACCTTGACTTTTATTTTTCATGGCGAAAACGCAGTCGATCCTCTTTATCATTTTTTTGGCTTTATTTCTTTCTGAACCTGTTAGACTTGTTACCCATTTCTCTACATTTTCGTCAAATAGCTGTTGGTCCTTGGCTGACATATTGGCAGGTCCGGCAATTGTTCGCTGTTTATTACCGCCTCTACTGGAGCACTTTGGCCTACCTCGGAGTCTTCACAAATGAATGTTTCGGGGCCTGATAGATTACGCACTCTCACTAGGACTATTTCTTGTTTATTAGATTTGACGAAGGCCTTTGCTGATACCAAGTCCGTCTTAATTTCTGCTGCTTTTACTACCCACCAGCGGTTGTCCTCACACACCTGGGTGAAGTGTTGGACACCAAAACTAAACTCCTGACATTATATGTGTCACAGTACCCAGTTGAGGAGCTGCAACACCACACCGAGCCTCACGCTCTGCCTACGTTTTAGGTCTAAGCCACAGCCACCACGAATCTCCCACAAGCGGCCCACCTAAACAGTCGGGCAGAGATCGGAATCCCTGTGGCAACGGACTCCCGTGGCACTAGAACACCTCTGGTCAGGCTTAGTAACACGTGAGTGAAGGGAACATACTCACGAGCCGCCTCCAGTTTTCGCCCTATAATGACTCTGGACTGGTCGCGGTAACTTAGTCTGAGGTGGTAGTTTTTGTTGTTTGACAGCAACTAATCTTCTGGCGTGCATTTAATGCTGGTATCCCACGTCAAGACGTATATCTACATTACGCCAACTCATTATCTACCGCCCTATATTCAAACTGATACCATGGACTATCATAAAATCGGCACCTATAGTAGCCACGTCTACAGTATCGGCGACAATAAAAATATGGCTTACAGTAATGTTCGCTATAGAAATCTTCACATCAATTTTTCCATAGACGGTCCAGTAGCTGTTGGCAGTCTTATATTATTGAGTACCTCACACTTTCACTTCGCTATATCAGATCTGATGATAGGCTGTGTCGCACCGGTGTCTATAGTAAAGCTATATTTTCTGCCATTAATATACTCGCACGCTGTAAGGTTGCTGTTAGTTTTCCGCTTAACTTATATAAAGCTTGTAGGAGCTAGCTCGTGCCCCTCAGTGCTTCTCGGTGGTGAGACGGATCTTGACCTCTTTCTACAGTTAAAACCTTTTAATTTTGACTTCTGTTCAGCTAAAAGCCGTTTACCGCCTCCTCCATTTTGTTGATTTCGTTCTCCTTCTTTGTCACAATATCCATATTACGCACCTTGTGTATTTGTGGCTTTGATATTGTACGGGCGGTCTGCTGTGCTAGTGCGAATGCCACAGTATCCGCAAAGGTTGTTTTTTGAGTTGCATATACAGCTAGCTTAACATCAGGATCTCGTATGCCGTTAGCGAAGGCTTCGGTCTTGGGATGGTTTACTAGTGGATGATTTTCCCCTGGATAGGTAAGCTACACCAACCTATTAACTTCCATGGTAAAGACCCTTTTTGCGTTCGGCACCTTAACTCCATACGGTACCAATCGCGTTTGTGCTTGTCGCTAAATTTACGCTGTAGCGCACTATTTAGTCATTGCAGTTGTTTCTGCAGCTGACTGACAGATGCAGCACTTTTTAATGCCAGAATTAGTTTGAGATCCTCCTCTTCATCGTCCAATGCGTTTCTGCTGGCTACAGTATCGAACAGAAATTTGAATACCGCCAAAGGTGGAAACTTCTTGTATGATTCGTACTGGTTCGGGTTTCAGGCACTGAAGACTGTTGATTTTTTTTTTTGTCATTACATTCAGTTATTCATCAACAGCTTTCTCGAAATTTACCATTCTTTTCTCCACACCATCTACCATTTTGCTTACCATCTCATATATTTCATGCAACTTCTCTGTTGTCGCTTTAGAATTTTCTTGTATTTTGGCTCTACAGGTTTCTAGTAGCTCAGTTGAAGTTTTATCAAATTGGGTTTCAATTTTTACCAGAAAATTCTGGTTTTCTGCTCTAGAAGTTTGTTGTGCAGTAGCCAATACTTGCATTTTTTTCATTATAGCGGCCAGCAATGAGTTAATGTCCATATTGCTTGTGGTTGCAGCGACACTTATCTCAGGATCATTCTCATCATTAAATTCGTGAGTATCGATATCTATGCTGCATGTATGAAATTCCTCTAACAGACGTTTTTGTAGTTCGGTTTTATTACCGGTTGTTGACTGTTCTAATCTATTTAATTCCCGTTTGAGCCTGTCCACTTTTAATTCTTTGAATTTCATTTTTCAGCGTTTTAGTTATTTATTTATTTTTATTGTTTAATTATTTTATTTTATGTACACAACCTCACTTATCCAGACGTACTGTTTTCAGCAGTACTCGTACTTATTTTTAGGCAATGTACTGCTTTCTGCATAAGTGCCTTTTTGGCTTTTTGTACTTCTCTCTGTACTTTTTTATTTGTCGAATGTTTTTAAAGGTTTTATTTTAGAAAAAAAAGTATTACACCTTCATCTTCGACTTTTATTAATCTAAGACTGATAGATCAATGTGGCTTCAATTTTTCTGTGGTAAAATCAAATTGTCTTAAATTTAACTAAAGGTACGGTCAATTGAAGAAAGTATTTTACGAAAAAAGCGTAGTCACTATTTTATAGAAATGTTTGTTTCTTATTATTTATTTTTTCAAATTTATAATAATAAATATCTTAACATTTTTTTAACTATCATTTTTTCTGAAATGTGGACATAAAATGAAATGTTTTAATAAAATTTTTGTATAAAGTAGTGGCTACGCATTTGTCGTCCAATATTTGCCTCATTGCGGCTATACGTTTACATTCTGGCTAAGTAGATACAATTACTATTGCAGAATGATCGCATTTTACATTCTTTGTTGAACTATATGTTATTCTATGTTATTTATTCAATTTTTAAGACGTTTTCATTTGAAAAAACAATGTACTTTTATTTTATTAATTGTACTGCTAATTTTTTGTCAATGTACTTTTTGTCAATTTAATACCCTAATCTCACTTCTGACACCAATGTTACGTTTTAACCTTCTTAAAACGTTTGAGTTCTTTTAATTGCGTCAAAATAAAATAAACACAACGTTGTTGTTGTTGTTGTTTTTCTGTTTTTATTATCTCTTTTTTATCCTTATACAGTTTGCCTTAATACAGCAACTTATTTATCTTGCACTTAATATTCGTTTATACAACACTTATATTTACACCTAAACGCGACTTTACTTTATGACTACAAAACGATAACTAACTCTCACCAAACGCAATTTCATAGCAATTCATTATCAATTTCGAATATTCTTCTATTTATTTATATTTATCTACGTTAGATTCAAACGAAGTAATATATAATACACAAAAAGAATCGAACTGGCGGCACCGTTAAACATGCAAATGGTAGCACTCTTAATAGCACAGACAATTATGGCAGTAACAGATACACAAGAGCCTTGACACAAACCAATAAAGTTCATAGCTAAAATCTCACCATACAGTTCCTGATGTGGTGTATTTTCTTTTTAGGCATTTTTATTTTTTAACAATATCCATTAAAAAAATGACAACAACAGCAATAATGATGATGGTATGGTATAGTGGTTAAAATGCTCTCATACAGCACAAAGCAGACCGGGCTGAAATGTCAACGAGGGGAAAGAAGGAAAACATTTTTATAACGGGTTGAGTTTTGAAGGAACGTCAATTACACAACAAAGAGTGTTGAGCAACCTTTTTAATCAACGGGCCAATATAAATTTTAAATTTTTTTGGCGGGCCGCACATAAAGTAACATTTATTAATAATTTTCAAAACCTTATTAACAATAAACATTAGAATAAAAAAATATAAAATTAAAAAAGTCAAGATTCCATATACAAATTTTAATGCCAATTAAAAACAAATGAGAAATAATCAGAAAAACGAATTTACTTGAAATTTGTAGTGAGAAATTGGCACTGTTTTTTCGGCAGAAGCTGATCAATATCAGCCGGGATTGATGAGGCAATCTTGCATCACTCAGTCTTGATCGGTATTAATTTTTGATTAATTTAATGGTTTAAAATAATTGTTAGCAAACATACGGACTTCATTTGTTTTGCATTTTTTGTCAAAAGCGTAAGGGATCACATAAAAATTTTCGATGTTTACTGAGAAAAATACATTTTTTTAAATCAGTTTTGTTCCGCATGCCAATCAAATCCATTTGAAAGTCTTCGGAAACTTTATCCACATCGATATTAAATGGCGGGGAAAATATTGTTTCGTTTTTAACCTTTTTAAAACCTTTGAGTTCGTTTAAATTGCGTTAAAATAAAATTAAGCCACTTTGTTGTTGTAACAGTTTCTCTATTTACTTCACTATAACCTTTATACTGTTTGTCTTAATACAACACTTAATATTCGTTTATACAACATTTTTATTTCCGCTTTAACACAACTTTGTTTACTGACAGCCAAACGATAACTAACTGACGTGTAGATAAAGCAGCTCTTTAAACCTTATTGCCTACAGTTTGGATGGTTCGGGATATGTCGACCATCTTCTATTTCCATACCCGTTAATTCATATGTAACGTAAAGATGGTCGATGTAGCAGTGCTGCCAAATTGACAGGGTGACACAAAATATACCAAAATCCCACAGTGTAGTGTTGTATTTTTATTTTCATAACACTGCCTCCCGCTAAAGCCTGTTCGTCCCGAATTATGCTTTTTCCCATAGCTCACAAGTCGTTTTTAATAGAACACTATTATATACACGGGCTATTGTTCTTCTGTATTCTATATACCACATCATTGAACTTTTTAACTACTTTGTAAGGTCCATCCGAGTTTGTTTACAGCTTGGGAGATAATCCTTTCTTACGCTGTGAGTTGTAGAGCAGAAGCCCTTTGCATTTCCTGATCCAGCATACCTGGCTTTCAATCTATCACGGTTAATTTCTAGTCGTGTATATATCGTTTCATGAAGTTCTATGGGATTTTCATTTTTCTTGGCATTACCGACTGGTGCTTTCGATTTGTATTGCTACAGACGATTCTGACTTCTTATGACTGAATTTTTAGCCGCAATACATTCAGTACAGTTTGCTATTCATCCGCCGGCAGCTTGCTGGCATCCAACCCAATAATAACGCTGTTTTAATTTTTCTACTTTCTTTGCCACGCTAAGATGCGTTCCGCTTTGTTCCCCATGAGACTGATTTAAAATTTCATTAATTTTTGAGGAAGGACCACTATTAGGTTGGAGGTTGTACTTGCCCAGCTTCGGTATAAGCACACGTCCATCAGCTTTAAACTATTCTATTGAGCCAAATAAGCCTTTATTATAGGGCTATCAGATGATATCTCTTTACTACGGGCCGTTTGCCTTTTTCGTTAGCCGCTATTATCCTTGCCAGTGGGTCTTTTCTCTGAGCCGTTGTCCAGTCCTCATTAACCTCCAGATGTAATTGTCTGATGTCGATAATGGTCTCTTTGTCCTTATCACCTGTTTTATCAGCAGCTATCTTACATTCGGTTTTACTGTTTTCACTCCTGTAACAAGCTTCACTGCTACGTGACAATCTTTTCATTTCACAGCCTCTATTTATTCGTACCATCTTATGTATACGTAAGCCCATTTTATGCAGCTCTCCTCTATCGGTAAGACGTTTGTAACTAAATGTTTCGGACTTACTATAGCTGTTATTTTTCCGTTTGTCATATCTCAATGGTGATGCGAGTCTTGTACTTATGAGCGGTGCCGTACAATGTCTTTGAAAATGACAGCTCTTGCCACAGTTTTGGCACTTACTTTTTGCCATTTGCTCTTTTTCGGCCAAAAGTCGCTCTACCACCTCTTTGATAGCTGTAATGAAATTTTCTTTGGTATTTACGGTTTTCACGCTATACACTTTATGTACCTGTGGCTTTTATATCTCTCTAGCGGTCTCCTGTGCCAGTGAAAACGCCACGTTCTCCTGCATTATGAGCAGCACACACCGCATACTTAATACCGTGGTCCCTTATATATTGATGAAGGCTTAGGTCTTGAGATGGTCTACTGGTGGATGCTTTTCCCCTGGATAGGTAAGATGCACTAACATCTCTACTTCCATTGCAAAGGCTTGCAGCGACTCATTAGCCTTTTGCGTGCGGTACAAATCGCGTTTGCTCTCGTCACCAAATTTACGCTATAACGCCACCATTAATTCGTTGTAGTTGTTTCTGCAGCTGGCTGGCATGATTTCTAGAATTTCAGCACCTCTTATGTCCAAAATTAATTCCAGTGCCTTCTCTTCATCGTCCCATCCGTTTCTGCTGACTATTGTATCGAACTGAAATTTGAATACCGTTCGGGCAAGGGGTTTTTAATCTGCAAGAAGCTTCTAGTATGATACGCACTGGTTCCGGCTATTGGCACTAGAGACTGTTGATTTTCTCCTCCATTATATTTAATTTTTCGTCAACAGTCTTCTCGAAATCTTCCATTCTTGTCTCTATACCATCTATCCTTTTGCGTACCGTCGCATATATTTCATGTAATTGCTCAGTGGTTTCATCAAATTTGTGTTCATGTTGTTTAGGAATTCCTCGTACCTTAGTAGAAGTTGCCTCAAGTTTTGTTTCAATTATTGCTAGAAAATTCTGGTTTTCGGCTCTAGAAGATTCATTTACTTCAGCCAAAAGCTTTTAATTCTCAGCTCTAGAAGTTTCATGTGAAGCGGCCAATACTTCAATTTTTTCCATCATAGCGGCCAGCAATGAGTTAATATTATATTATATAATAGTTAATATTATATATCCATATTAGTTGTTGTTGTAGGCTCACTTATCTCAGGATCATTCTCATCGTCAAATACGTGAGTATCGATGTCTATACATCGCCTCTGAAATTCCTCCAACAGACGTTTTTGTAATTCGGTTTTATTACCGGTTGTTGAAAGCTCTAATTTATTTAATTCGCGTTTGAGCCTGTCCACTTTTAATTTTTGAATTTCATTTTTTTGCTCAGTTTTTTTTTTAATTTAATTTTTATTAAATTTTATATTTATTTTTTAATTTTTTTTTATGTTTTTATTTTTTATTTTGAGCTTAAAGCCATGTGAATAAACTGTACTTTGCATTGACGTTCCAAATTAGGATCATAGAAATGCTGAGTCATGTCAATAAAAAGCCCAAAATGACACATCCATTTTTTATTATCAAAATAAGGAAAAGCGTATCGCTTTTTAATTTGTATACTCTTTTTAGCATTGCACCTCTACTAAGCCAATGTACTTAGGTATTAAAATCCATGTCGCCGTTTTCAGTTTTTAAATCTTTCAAGAATTCTTTAAATTCAAGGTAATTTAACGCGCGTGACTTTATAAAATTGATAAGTTTAATTATTGGTGCTGTGAAATCTGGCTAGCATAATCTTTTTACAATCAATTTTGCTGGTGAATTATGCAGGGGTAAATGAATAATCCTCTTCCTGTAGTCTTCTTCATATCTTGAAATAGCCTTCCTGATACTCTCACCTCCATACTTGACATTGCTTGTCCTCCATCTGTCGATATACTAATAATATTTTCTAATAAAATCAAAAAATTTTCCAACACAGACTTTAGTTCATCGTACAGGTTCTTGCTGATTGTAGTCCCTTGCATTGTAATAAGTAACCACAATTCTTCGGTAATATTAAGTCTGGTGTCTATACCACTTAAAAATATAGCTAGTTGTGCTGTATCGCTAATATAGCAACACTCATCAAGTGCCAAAAAACAGTATTCGAATTTTGAATTTCGAAGCGTTGTTGCTATGTTCTCGGACAAGTCTTCAATTCTTCTTGCTATGGTGAATCTTAATAAACTAATATTTGAAATAATATATATTTTATCAGGAAATACTATTTCTGCGTAAGCAGTCGGACATTCTCCATCCGCAAAGGATTTTATTTTTTTGTTAGTATTTGACTGACTACATAAGCCTTTACTGCCGTATTTGATAAAATAACTAGATTTTTAATAATATCCTATTGTTTTCCGAAGTTTTTCTCCAGTTGATCAAACTTATCTTTTATCTAGTTGTCCTGTTAAGTCTTTATATTGTTGTTCATGTTTTGTATCGTAATGTTTTTTATGTTATATTCTTTTAATGTCGACACAGTCTCCGATCATGTTAGGCATACAGATACATCTTTGACGCAAGTGAAAAACTAATCAAATTTTCACTTTTCTTGGAAATGCCTGCGCTTATATGCAACCTTCCGTTTTTTTGTTTGCTTTTCCGACATGCTATTATAGACTAAAAATTTTAAAGTTAAAACATTTGAAGGAAGACATAATTTTGAATAAAGATCTTTAATATCTATCTTTTTGACAATAATATTGCACTCACGCCTTTCAAGAAACATAAGAACTGCTAAAATTGCTAGTCAACAGCTTACCAGTCTTACCGATTGTATGACAGAAGCAAAAATAAACAAGCACAGACGTGGCTCGTTCGTATTGCATGTTTGAACAAACGAAAAATTCTTCCTTTTACATTAAAAATAAATATAAATGCACAAGTTAGTGTTGCCAATACTTCTTTTTAATGTCCCGTTATACAAGTCACGAATCCACGATGTACTGAAACCGAATTTTTTATTAAATCGCGTTGTAGATTTAATTAATTTTATAACAATGTAACAATATATCGGTGGGAGAAAGCCTATAAAATGATTTAAATTTTAAAATGCTTCACAGGTTGCATAAACAAGTTTAACGGCCGCAAGCGGCCCGCGGACCGCATATTAATGACCCGTGATGTAAAAATTCAAGCAAACACACGTTATTTTTTTTTTCTAAAAATACGAAAAAAATGATAAGAGTCTATGATAGGCAGCAACTCCGACCCACAACTTCTCCCTTATTTACATCTATTCTAGACACCTGCTACATTTATTTATTTTATATTTTTACTGTATGGTTCTCAAGTGATTATCCGCGGTCCATTGGGGTTCTGTATAGACATTCTAGGGAGGCTGCGAAGAACATGGACAAAAGTAATTAAATGGCCGTTTTTATTTAACTATTAAAGTACTATATTGTATCAAGTGTTTTTTGACAATTGCACTAGTTTAAATCATAATAAAACAAAAAAATATATTTTTCATACCACGGGCTTTGTTGCATAAAAAATTTTATGACATTAATGTTTAAATATGAGGTCGCCATGGTTGGTGCGTATAAGGCGCAATCTGGAACACCGATTTTCAGAAACTTTTCACAGTATATGCGGCCGTATTTCGCCAATAACTCTGCCAATGTTGATTTCCAGGAGTTCAATTGTAACTTGTTTATCGACGTAGCCAAGTAATTTTACATAACCCTAAAGAAAATAATCCAGTGGGGTGAAATAACACGATTTTTCATCAAAAGTTTCTTTCAGTAAATCAGCTATAGTACGCGCTTTGTGGCATGCTGCTTCGTCCTGTTGAAACCACATGTCAGCAAGACATTAATGAGTATTGTTGTATTATAACTTTTATTAACGAGTATAACAACACTTTAACGGTTTGTTTTTAGGATTGTGTACAGTATGTATATAAGTTGTTATTGTAAAAGTGAGACTCTTAAATCCACTCGCGATTGTGATGAAAATAAGATGTATTATTCCCTCCAATTGTGCGCTAATTAAATCGAATAATATTTTTCATAGAAGAAACAATTCAAACGTACAAATTTTACACCAAAATATTGTGGACAGACTAAAGGCTGAAAAAATACATTTTGTTTCCAATTATTAATAAAAATATAATTTATTTAAACGGTTTTGTAATGATAGAGACTCATGCTCTCAGCACAGAAATTAACAATGCTAAAAATAAACCAAAATCGGTTGAAAAACTAAAAAGAAAAAAAACCAGAACAACATGCTCGATACCATCGAATCTAAACAAACCAGGGGCAATTATTACGCCCCTCTACCCGACGACAGTAAAGACTTGGACGAGATAATAATACAAAACTTCAAACTGCTTTTGCCGAATTAAAAAATAAAACCAGTCATGCCAGTACATCTTCTGCAAATCAAAACAAAGAACACCAAAGCAAAACAGTACAAAAAAAAAACAATAAAGAAACAATTAACACTGTGCCAAATAATATTAATAAAAAATCCCTCCAAATAATGTATGCGAAATCGAATCTAAGGAACTAATTTCATTTTTAAAGAATGGATTAAAAATTAAAGAATTCAAATATAAAAAATCCTTTAATGATTACGTCAAAGTTAAAAACAATCTCTAAAAAATTAAGGCAAAATTCTTTACATTAATTAAAAATAAAACCTATTTACTAAAAGGCACTACATGCAAGAAATATTCGATGAGCTCTGCAAACATGAAAGTGATGATCTTAAGTTTATAAAAATTAATCAGTTCAGTATAAGAGATTCTCTTGAAAAAGGTTACAAATTACCTATATTCATGGTGCAAATAAGTCCTGAAAGTGACACAAACAAATTGAAGCAAATTAAAGCTGTTCTATATTGGGCAATTATATGGGATATATTACGTCGACCAGAAATAACTCAATGTAGAAACTGTCAGGGTTTCTTCTGCAGTGCTTCGAACTGTTTTCTACCGACAAACCGCGTAAAATGCAACACCAGTCATGAAAGAGGTAAAAGTGAATTGAAAGAAGCCCGTAAGGACGAACTATTTTGCATTTTATGCAAAAAATTTGGTCATCCAGCATCATACAAAGGCTGTGAAGTTTATAGAAAATTACAAGAGAAACTAAAGCTAAAAAAAACAAACCATAGAAGATAATAAAAATAACAAACAATGTTTAATTCATATACCCACCAAGGAATAAGTTTTTCGAGCGTTGTTAGAAATAATAACTCTCAAAACAAATTGCATTATAATGGAAATAATACATTACTGAATGAAATATAAAATTTAATGACAAACTTAACAACACAGTTGGTTACTCTACAGCAACAATTACAAATACAAACGTCTCGCATCGACACTCTGTTCAATCTAATAGAAGTATAATAATGCCTATCAACTCTACAAGCACCATATCAAAGAAGTTAAAAATTATTCAAATCAATATCAATTCTTTAATTCTTATATTCCGAAGATACACCCTTAATGAATTTATTATAACAAATAAGCCTGATATTGTCCTTCTAAATGAAACAAAGTTAAATAAAAAACACAAACTCTATTTCGATCAATATAATATTATTAGAACGGACAGACCGAATTCAAAAAAAGCGGAGGATCTGCAATCCTAATAAAAAAACAATATAAAATACAAACCATACACCAATAATACTATTAAGTCATTTCAAATTTTAGAAACTACAACTGTAAAAATACCAATGAGAAATAACAAATCATTATACATAATATCTGCATATTACCCTTCTGAAAACAACCACCGTTACTTTAAAGTGGAATTACATGAACTTTTTCAATCCCTTAACATTAAAAAAAACCTATTAGTTTCTAAAATTGCATTTTTAGTTATAAGTAGGATTTAACAGAAATAAAGACGAAATTTAAACTATAATATTTTTTTTCTTTAAATATCTCAAAGAATACCTGTGTTAGTATGAAAACTTAATACTGTTTTTTTATGAAAAGAATTTTAAATTTTTGAAATATATGTAATGAATGCAAAAAGATGTAAAACAAATATATAATTTTCATAAATCGAAATTAGTTTTACCACGAAATAAGAAAAGGCTAAGGATTTTTATAATAACAAACAAATAGAACAATGAATTTTTTATAAAATAAATTTCAGTTTATAGAAAATATTTCAAGCTTTGTAATAGTGGTTTTAATAAAGCATTCTGAACTATTTATAAGAAGCAAAAATATTTTAAATAAAATAACCTTTACAATTTTGCGATCAATATTTCGTAATATCTTTAAAAATTTTAATAAGATTCTTCAATAATTCTTGAAATACATATTTAAATATAAATCTACTTTTATTATTATAAATTTAACAAAATATGCATACTTATTTTAAATGTGAAAATTTGACTTTAATTATATAAAAAATACACCTTTTTTGTTGTTTTTAAGTTTTATTAATACTTTTTCTTTTTAAATAATGCTTTTAAATTTGGCAATGGGCCATTAGTACTTTTGTATATATCTAAGCTTCGTTTCTTTTATTCTAAAGGCATATATTTGAAAAAGAACTTGAGTAAAACATATATTTTGTAATTATAATTTAAGGCTATTTAATCATTGATGAAGTTGCGTTGTCCTCTAAAGTTGCTGTAGGGCTATTGGCTGTAGTAGTAGCCATTTAATTTAAAGAAGCTACTTTTTTTTGAAATTTTCTAAAAGGCCAGCCAAAGTTAAACAATAGGCACGACTTGCCGGTATTAAGGGAAAATCTGGCAAAGGATATTGATGTTCATTTGGCATTAATTATTTGGCATTTTCGTTCGAATCTGCATTTAAAACAAAATAAAGCGAAAAAATTAGTGTTTCTATGTTTAAACTAAATGTTTATATGTAATTTAATTACCTTGTTCATTTTTTTCATTCTCACCAAACTGTTTTGGCAATTCCATCCAGCCCCTAATACGTTCGTACATTTTAAGACCGTTTTGTTTAAAGTGATTTGAAATTTCTTCACGAAATACTTCAGGAATATTTTGCATTAGTTTCGAATTTGCTTGTGCCAATTTTATTAGGACCATTTACCCTGTTGAGTACCTAAAAAAAGATTTTCATCATCGTTAGCTATGAAGCTAATTTCTTTTAAAATACAATTTTGTTTATAATATATTGTATGGATCTAAGACATTTTACAAGATCATTTTCTTTGAAATACAGAGTCCTGAATGAAATAAAAAGTATTGTACGCAAACTGATAACAATCTACCGCATTTAAACCCATTGAAAAAGTGCACAAAGCTCCTCGGAAATAAAACAATTTGATTTCTACCACTTTGAAGGATATTTTTATCCTATGCTCTAGAAATTGGGAAAGCTACAAAAACACTATAAAAGAGTTACCTACACAGCTTTAAGGATAGAGGACAAAATCAAGTAAAATGTTTCAAATTCAAATTACTGGATATCTAGAATGAAGTAATTACCTGGAGCAAATGCTAGTAAATCTGCATTTCGACGTACTATTATCATTTTTAACTTACAAAAGATTGCTAAAGATTAGCTATTGTTGGTCATGTTGGGTTTTAACTAAAAACAATTTTAGAGCCTTAAACTGTTGTCGTTGTCATACCGAGTCAACCGTATTCAGTTAAAGTTTTTTAGTGTTCGTTTTTGTTAATGGATGTCCACTGATTCAAATAGTACGTCTAAATGCTGACTTAATTACATTTACTCCAGATAAATGCTTGGTTTTATAGACCGACTTGAATTTGAAGTGGTGCATCAGATTGTCGCAGTGTTTTTTTTTCATGTAGCTTTTGCACTTGGTTGTAGGTATTAAAATGTATATATGTACTCACCTCGACATATACCGCGTCTTGTTGCAGGAAACATATTTATGAACTTTTTGTTCAGCTTCCATTTTATGATGTGTTTCTTGATGCCTGAAAAATATTATATTATAATTATTTTAAAATCGTTTATAAGACACAATACTCACATTTTGCTTTTCTGCTACACACCAAAATTTTACCTAAAAAAGAAAAATTTTTTTTAATAATTTAAAAGTATAAATGTGAGCAAAGAAAATTGAAAATTTTGGATAAAATACCTTAATTTTTTAAAAAATTTACAAACACAAATTTCTTTACCTCTGAAAAATTTTATTTATTGCGCCAGAATGCAATAATAAAGCAAAATAAAAAATTTTACAACTCAGCTCGAAAGAAAGAGATAGCTATATTATGTTAATATTTACTGTCTCGTGTATCTGAGTTGTAAAATTTGTTGTATGGTTGTTGTTATTTTTGTTGGTGTGTCCTCACTGTATACATTGTGGTGGGCCTGCGATCCACTTTCATCTTTTCAGATGAAACTCATTTTGATCTTGGCGCGTATGTAAACAAGCAAAATTGTCGAATTTGGGGCACAGAAAACCCGCACGCATACATTGAAAAGCCGATACCCGACTCGCCGCTTGGTGCGGATTTTGGTCCAGAGGCATAATTTGGCTATTTTTCTTCGAAAATGAGCAAGGAGTGGCCGTTACAGTCAATGGAGATCGTTATCGGGCCATGTTGAACGAATTTTTGTTCACAAAAATTGCAGAGGAGGATATTAGCAACATTTGGTTTTAACAGTACGGCGCTACATGTCACACAGCCGAAGCTACACTTGATGTTTTTGAAGATCGCATTATCAGCCGCAGAGCTGATGTCGTTTGGCCACCTCGGAGCTGCGATTTGACACCGTTGGACTATTATTTGTGGGGTGCCGTCAAAGATAAGTGTTACGCCAACAAGCCAGAGAGACAATTGACGCTTTAAAGGGCAATATTCGTGAAGCCATTGGTGAAATATAGCTGCACACAATCGATAATGTGCTTAAAAATTGGACCGATCGTGTAGGCTACTGCATGGCCAGCCGAGGCAGTCATTTAAATGAAATTATTTTTCATTATTAACCGGAAGGATTGTACTTTCAAATAAAAAAAGAAATTTGAGAAAATATTCAGTAGTTTTTTTTTATAGCATTTTCAAAAAAAAAAAATTATTTGGCGGACCCTTTACTATCCAAAAGATTGGAAAATAGCGAGTCATTATCATTCCCAAAAAAGATAAATATCCTTCTAAACCAGAAAACCTCCGTCCTATTAGTTTATTACTAAACATAAGTAAAATTTTTGAAATGTGAATTAATAATAATATTAATATATTTTGCAAAAATAATAACCTGGTAAACGCAAACAAATTAAATTTAAACATAAACATTCAACAATCAATGCCATTAGTAAATTGGCATTCAATATTGTGAATGGCCTTCAGCAAAGGCACAGTCAATGCACCAATTCTTTTTAATATTTATCTTCTCGAATTAATAAACAAAATTGATAATATTATATTATAATCATAATCATAAATTTAAATCAAAGTCTCCAAACAACCTTTTACCTAGTGGAAACATATACAATAAATTGGCGTATGAAAATTAACGTTGCAAAATGTGAAACAATCCTATTTCGTCCAACCGTTGACAAATATAATCACAATATTAAAACCAATTGGAAATCCTTGGGAATAATATCAGATCTAAATAACAGCAAAATAAAAAATAAAGAAACAGGCAAATACCTCAAAATTTATTTGGAAACATTTTTATATTATAACAAGCATGTCGTCAATACCATAAAAAAATGCCACGGAATCATTTTTCGTATATAAAAAACTTGTCTATCCTAAGTTCTTAGAGAAAAGAGTTAAAATTGTTATGTACCAATTGTTAATTAGACCCATAATTACTTACGGGTGCTCAGTATGGTCCAACATTTCACCATCCTATAGGAAAAGATTTTTCGAAAGAAAATGTCTGAGAATATGTACCTCACTGAATAGATTTCACCAATGCAATTACCGAATATATATTTCAAACTATAAATTATACAACGCTGCAAAAATAAGTCGAATAGATAACTTTATTATCCATCTTATAAGAAAATATATATTAATGTGCACCCTTTAACCTTATAAGGTCTCCATATTATAGGAATACAGAGTACATTAAAAGCTCTGTAACAAAAGGATTTGTGCCCATATTTTTCAAAATGATGTAGGAGTCCCAATTTTCTACCACTTGTTTAGACGGGCAACCAACAAATCTATTGATTATAATAGAGTCAATATGGTAATCCTAAGGCATGACACTTCAATTCTCCAAAGGGATAAGTATTTTGGGCGAAATACCTATAATAAAAGTATTGGTGGCTACACTCACAGTAATAACTCTTTTGCAGTACCTGACTTTTATTATGTAATGTTTTTTAAATTTTCATTACAAACAAAAAATAATAAAAGAACCAATTATAATTGTAAAAAATATAAATAAATCTAACCTTACTAATAATAATTTAACTCACAAGAATAAAAGGCTTTACTAGAGTACTATATTGGGGTCGTTGTAAAAATTTGTAAATATTATTTTGTCTTTTATTTATGTAGTAATCAAAATATATAAATTGAAAATAAATAAACGTATTAAAAAAAGTGAAACTTTTATTGTCTCAGTTTCTTAAGGTCAGTGAAGGTTATACAGAGACTAACAGGTACAGAGTTACCATATTGTGTTGAGAGTGTTGCATTTTAAAGTGTAATTGGATAGTGCCTTGTCTGACGACTATCGCTATTTGAAAGACGATTGTGAATGACGACTCGATACGGTTCTTGACAGAGGTAAAGTGCATTATTTAGGTGTTGCTCCTGGCATCTGGTGAGTTCGTTACTTTTTCAATCTGTGTCCAAAGGCCGTTAGAAGACGAAGGGCGACGCATCAGACGTTACGTCTGAAGTCATCACCGACGATCTAATGGCGCCCCCTCCTCCACCAAAGTCTCGCCACCGTCACACCTAGACTAAGCTAAGCAGTTCGGGGTCAGAAGCAGAGGCGATCATGATGAGCATCACGTCGACGAAGCGGTTTAAGTCTGCTGCTTCAGTTGCTGCTGATGCCAGCTTGACTTCAGATGCTAATGGTGCTGGTGTTGTTGTTCCTACTGGATTTGGTGTTTTTCCTGATGTGGCTGCTTTATCTTATTTTATTTTATTAATTTATTTCAATGTTTCATACATAAGACCTGAGTCTTATACTGCAGTATGAAACTGAGCACATGTATATTACAATATCGAGAAAACAATGACATTAAAAACTTAAAATTAATTATTAAAATAATGACGATAATAATAAAAAAGAACGAATAATCAGAAATTTTAGTATAAAAATTAAGATAATTTAAGTATAAAATGAAAATATAATTACATGAAATTGGCGAAGATTATGAAATATTTTAAAATTTGAATATATGCAATGTAGTACAATCAAAAATATCACAAGAATGAAAATGAATATATAAATAAATCTGTATAATCATGACATACAATATATTTCCTAAATCGATGTGCGTTACTAATCACCTGCAATTAACAATGGATTGCGTTCCAGAGACTGATAGCATGAACAAAGAAACGATATCGAAAAATGAATGTCCGATGTCGAAATGCAAGAAACCTTCTATCCCTTCCAAGCATTGAAAAGTTTTAACGCGCATAAAGATGTTGATGTTGAGGTGTATATATAATTTTGTGCAAGAACAGTAAGGTACGAACTGCTGCCTTTCTCCCGTTGCCATCTGTTGGCAGGGAGAGCAGGCAGCGTAAGAGGGCTGTGGCTTCGGCTGCTGTTCCCATTGAAGCTGATGATTTTCGCGATATGGTATTTGGAGAAAACTTGAGCGCGGAGGTTATGAAGGGAAATATTAATCAGTCGACGGCATATAAGTAGCTCATTATGAAGATCCTGGTTGAAAACGAGTGCTTGACAGGTTGGCTGCATATTGTACAGTCGCCGAGGTGTGCGCAGTCGGCGTCTACCTTGTTGGCCTCCCGCCCAGGTTCCCGTTACAGTTCCTGCTGTTGGCGTGCCTGTTATAGGTGTGAAGGCTTTTGTTCCTCACAGGCCTGTGGAGGCTTGGTCGGCTATGATTCGTGATAAGAAAGGCGTAACTTCCAAGAAAGTGATTAGTAAGGTAGTCGAACAGATCGGACCCACCCTAGGTGCCCGAGGGCACGAGATGAGGCCTCTAAGAAGAGTGGTGCCGTAATCTGTACACCGTCGGTGGCGGAGAAATCCAAGATTTCTTCGAACAAAAAGTTAGAAGAGGTTGGTTTAGAAGTATTTGTTAATGATAAGCTCGGTCCAAGAATGGTTGTTGCTAGCGTGTACGCAGACATCAGTCTAGATGTGTTCATGTCCGAGTTGTTCAGGATGAACGTGAAGGAGCGTATGAGCGCAGAGGCATGTTAGAGAAGTGTTCGTCTGGTGACTAGTCCCTGGAGGCCTAATCCTTCTGGTCAAATAAAAGTAGTTTTGGAAGACAGCGAGCGTGTGATAAACAAGCTCGTTTGCAGAATTTATGCGAAGTGGTTTAACTTTAGATTGCGGCCACTGGATACGATTCTGCATTGCTTCCGCGGACTTGATTTTGACCACGTGGTGAGGAAGCACAAGATGAAGCAGAATATGTGCTGATTGTGTGGACAATCTAGTCATTGGGAATCCCGTTGCTGTAATCCGGTGTGGTGCCGAAATTGCGCTTTGTGGGGTCTTCCTGCAGCAAGTTGTCGTTCTCCTGTCCGACGTATTATGCCATGGTTGCCGGAACGAACGCCAGACACTAATGGAGTTGCGTCGTTTGCAGCTAAGTTGTCAGCTGGCCGCTAGTTTTGGCCTCATCCAGCAGCCATACTATCAGTAACATTTACAGGTTTGAGTCTGGATATATAAACCTTATTCGAGGAGGAGTGCTGAGTGAATGGTTGCTCTCGATTAATTGACTGCTTTCAGCTTTAGATGAAGAATTTGTGACGAGGGGAATAAGTGACCATAATATCATTGAGGTTGTGATCTCTTATCCACAACGAACTAGGGAGACGGTGGGCGTTAAACGATGATGAACTCTGGACATTGATTAAGACTATTTTCTGTATTGTGTTAGTATGGCATTGTCATCGGTGCCAATCAAAGACTAGGCTACTGACAATTGACGACGAAGTTGGTAAGATAGCGCAGACAGCATCCGAGGTGAACGATGCTTTGTTTGGCCGAGCGAGATATGTGATGCTCAAAAGGGTGAACTCCTGAATTGAAGACGATGTGGCGGCACGTTTGCACCTCCGAAGACGTTTCCAGAGGGGTAGGCTTGCAAATATTGAAGATTTAGTTGAGCGTAGATTGGAATATCTTAGCAGCCTTAAGACGTACAAGAACAAGATTGTGACTGTTAAGAAGGGCGATTTTAGAAGATTTGTACAGGACAACAGGGATGACCCCTGGGGTAGAGTTTACCGTATCTGCAGGGATAAGAAAAGTCAAGTTGATATAGAATGCTTCTATGTTGGCGATACCGTGTTGTCATCATGGAAGGACTGTACGAGCGCCCTATTGGGGGTGTTCTTTCCAAGAGTGGTGTCAATTAGTTATCATCCTCCTTTCGAGGAGATTACTGATCCTCCAAACTTGGAGAGATCAGATACTGAGGACGGTATTTGTCGAATGGAAAGTAAAAAGTCTCTAGAACTGAACGGGTTGACTGGATAGATGTGTAAAAACATCTGGAAGGCCATCGCTGAATACCTGGAGTCCTTGTACTGTAGGTGGATTAATGAGGGCTATTTACCGAAGGCACGGAAATGTGCTCGAGTTGTGATGCTTTTTAAATCACCTGATAAAGTGAGGAGGAGTAATCCTCGCGCTTATCGGGGCATCAGTCTCTTGCCAATATTTGGAAAAATATTGGAAAAAATCAAGGAGTAACGCCTTAAGGAACACTATAGCGGGGGCACTTCATGTTATCAGCTTGGTTTTAGGAAAGGCAAATGCGTTAAAGACGCTGGGATAAATATTAAGAGTTCTGTCGAAAAATCATCTTCGAAGTATGTGCTTGGCCTTTTCGTAGATTCCAAGGGTGCTTTCGATTATATCTCGCGGTGTAATGTCCTGGGAAGGTTATCGGAGATTGCCTGCCATGAGATGAACATTTGGCGTAGCTATTTCAAAGATAAAAAGCATGTGTTTTTTAATGCTGTGAAACGGCTTGGATGGAAGTTGCTCAGGGTTGTCCGCAGGTGTCCATCTGTGATCCATTTATTTGGAATCTTATGATGGATACTCTGTTAAGGCAGCTCATACTGACACTCAAACTATGTGTGTATGCGGATAACTTGCTCATTCTGATCGAAGACCATTCTCGTGCTCAGCTGGAGAGAAGGGGTGTTCAAGCCATTCGTATTGCTCGTGAGTGGGGTGTAGTAGTTGGTGTTGATGTGGCAGTGGACAAAACGGTAATGTTACTCAAGGGCACATTGTCACTCGGGAGACCTCCACTCATTAGAATTGGTGAAAACAACATTCGCTATGTGACTCAGGTAGGGTACCTCGGAATAATTATGGGAGAGCGTATGAGCTTCAACGTTCATCTTACTCATCACCGTATCATATATAATGAATTGTTCGTTGCTTGTGCAGCGTATGGCGCATCTGTATTGTATAAAACGGTCATGTCTGTTGTTGAACAGCGCAAGACAATCAGAGAATTGCACTTTTGGCGATGTGTCGAACAGTTCTACAGACGCTTTGTAAGTTCTTGTTGGTGTACCACCGCTTGGCTTGGAGGTAATACGTTATAGTGTTGCTTTCAGGGTAAAGAGAGTACTGCCACTTTAAACGAACGATTGGCTTTCTACTTCAGAGCTCGAAAATGAGAGCATATAGGAGATGCAATGGTGCTCGTAGATAGGTGGCAGAACAAGATGGACTAACAATGACAAGGGAAGGGTCACAGTCACATGTCGTAAGACTTGTATTACTGTGTAAGCCCCTCTTAAGCTGCAGTGTCGTAGTATTTTTAGTTTAAAATTTAAATACTTTTCTGAATTTCTGAAATTTGCCAAACTAAAGATACCAGACATAATTGAATTCACCGACAAGCTTTAGTTGCAAAACATTACCTTAACTATTAAAAACTACCTTTCAAATTACAATTGATGTTGTGAATATTGTAAAAACTAATATTTAGAGTACATGAGTATTTGAATCTATATGCCGGTCACACAAAACTATTATGTAACATAGAAGTTCGCTGGTTTCCAAAAGGTAAAAATCATATGATTCATGGAAAAGTCGTATTCAATTCAAAATACCAAATTATTCTTCCTTTCCATTATATGATATTTTATATTAAACTAGCAGACCCGGGCAAACGTTGTTTTGCTTCGAATTTTATTTTCACTATAAGTCTGGTTTACATGCAAAGTCATGGCTGATTGATATTTAGAAGAAGAATGAAAGGCGCATTAAATCGACATAGCAATTATTGTTCAAATGGAATTATATATTTTTGATAGCTGGGCCCGATCCGCGTTGTTGGCCCCAAATGTTTCTTTTATGTTGAACTGTTTCTTGTGAATAATTTTGGTATAAAACTAACATTCGATTCCTGGCTAGTTCGTTGTGTCTTCTGTGAGCGCAGCACTCTCATACAACTTGTGTGTCGTGTACGGCGACCAATATTTGCACGTGAGCGTGGCACTTTGTACTGCAATAAACGTTTCTTATTTTTTTTTTTTTTTTGTTATTGTTGGGGTAGAAAGGCTGCCCTTTATTGTCTTACCTGCTGCTTATTTACATTTTTCAATAGCTTTCAATAATACAATTTATTTACTTTCACTAACACCTTGGGTTAATTTATTAAAATGTATGTAATATTTAATTTAAATAAATTAATCTTCAATTTAATAAGTTCTTTTTTTCGTTTGACACCCACGAACTTTTCACGAAAAGAGGTTATGTATGAGTCGGTGTCGGTATACTTAACGCCGCTACATGCCGCCACACGCCGATCAATCACCTAACGCCTTCAGCAAAACATAAAATAGGCTTATTGCGCAAATAGAGTTTAAAAGAGAGTGATAGATATTTATTTACTTTTTTTTAATATATTTTTTCACAAAAAGATGTTAGGTTTCAGTCGGTATCAGGCTAATTAACGGCACTGCTCGCTGATTAACGAACCAACGCCTTCAGCGAAACACAGTATAGTGCAGTAGTTCTTGAGTTACGGTGCAAAAACATAAAAAACTAAATATTGTGCCATGTGTCGGACGAACTTCAATCTACACTGCAAACTCTACATGCCCCATAGAACATGTATGTATATTAAGTTTGGTCAAAATCGGTCCAGTAGTTTTTGGGTTTAGAGATCACGAAGATACACGTCATTTTATATATGTATAGATGAAGCCATGAATAGTATATTAATTTGACATACATACATATTTAATACGAACACATTTAAATAAGCTTTATTATGAACTTAATAGATACATACGAGTACTTACCTGAAACAAGAACTGAATGAATAACTTTCTAATAACTAAATTAATAACTTTCAATTCTTAGAAACTTTTAATCCTGCATCGTAATGGAACAAAAATCTGATTTAAATCTGGCTAGTGAGCGGAATTTGATTTCAAGTCAATTTGAATCAGTGTTGCCATAATTAGAGAAAAATTTCTACATAGAGTTTTTTTTTGCTACTAAAATAGAAACGTAGGAAAAATCGGATGGATTTTTTATAATTTTGCATTTTTTAAGAAATAAATGCAAACAAATTTATATTTTATATTTTATTATGTAAACGCTTCAAAAACTGTGTTTTCCAAAAAATCACTTAAATATATGTAAATAAGAAAAGAAAACAGACGACTTGTGGTTCATAAAGTTGATTACACCGATAAGTACGTATCATTTTACAAGATTCAGTTCAGAAGAACTATATTAATTTGAATTTTCCATTGATTTTCTATGTTAAGACCACCACAGGCTTAATTTCGTTCAGTATACTGTAATGAAGGGAGTATTATGGCTAAGGCGTGTTTCGCAAAAAGTAGAGTCTGTAAAAATCGTAGAAATATCGTAGCTGTGTTTGGTAAAATATTTCAGGAAATTACAATTTTTTTTTTAATTATAATCTTTTCTCTTCTAACAGGACAAGGATCCCGAATACAAATTAACATAACTCCACTGATAAAATATCATCAGTTCTAGACATTAAAATCTCCTTAAATAAATATTTAATGTGTTTTATTTTTATACTTTCAATTGTCGCTAGTGAAATACACTTTATTTTATAAAAAATCCATAAGATTAAATTAAATTCTCAAATTAATTTTTAAAATTTTAAATTTTTTCTATGTTGTATGTTTCAAAACTAGCTTTTTAATTTTTCAGACACGTTACTATTTCATATTTTAATATGAGTTTTGCATAAAAATATATTTTATGCAATATCTCGAAAACTAGAACCTATCTTAAAAATGGTGTGCATATTTGAATTCAGCGCTCCAAATGTCTTAAGAAATTTCTTTTAGTTGCTCTGATCCAAAGCTACTACTATGTATGTTATGAATAAGAATTTAAATAAAAAACTTTTTTCATCCATAAAATGTACAGAAAAAAGTTTACACACAATTTTTAATTGAAGGGTTTTAGAGAATTTGTAAAAATAATTACAAAAAAAAATTATATTAATATTAGGAATTATTAAATAATTTTATTCATAAAATAAAAAAGTAATTCATTTACATAATAAAAACAACAATAAAAAATGAAAATATTAAAAATTCATAATAAATAGTTATTATTTAAAAAATAGAAATTTTACTTTCGATATTTGGTTGAACCACCAAATTGTCTGTAATAGAGGTGCACGAAAAAGGCAGTTTTTAATATTTCACGGCCACCAATGCCATATTTTCATTAAAGAGGTCTTATATGTGCTGTATTTGGTTTAAGTCTGGTGACTGGGGTGGTGAATTTTGCTAATTTGAAGCATAGTAGAATTTGTTCCAATATAATTATATAATGATAGCGGTCAATATTTCCACCGAATAAAACGCCCGAAACCATAACGTTGCCTCCACTATGTTTGACTGTAGGTATAATATTCTTTCGATCAAGGGCAATGTTTGGTTTTCTCTGAATTTGAAATGGCCAACTCTTCCTAAATGTTATAATTATTTTCGTCGATATATATGGCACGATTAAAAAAATCCTTACCCTTGTCTGCATGTGCTTTGGCAAACTCGAGACGAAGTTTACGATTCTGAAATCAGTGGCTTCTTGTGTGCTATTCTGCTATGAAATCCATTGTCAAATAAAGTTTTCATTATTGTTCGTGGAGCAACAATTTAATTGGCACATTTGTCGATGTGTTCCGACAATTTAGGGGCGTTTATTGTCGAAACCTGGTGGACTAATTTCACAATACTGGTAACATAACGTCTCGAAGGCTCTTTAGGTCTGCCAGATTGTAGTTTATTTTTGGTACTATTGTTGTTGTTGTAAGGAACTAATTATATTTTACATTTTAAACAAATTATTCCTATATTTTACAACTTTGTATTATATTACTTTTGCTTACTACTTTGTAAATTAATACTAAAATAGATGTTGAATTTAGTCTTGTGTTACGTTTATATTAATTAGTTTATGCTTTACTCGGTATACTTCAGTGGCGACGAGGAAACAAATATATGTAAATAATGCCAGACAATTTTAAAGACTTTGATGCTCTGTTAAAACGGCAACAAGTGTTCACAGCACAAATGCTGGCGAAACAACAAGAGTGGTTGCAAGCCATTATTACTAGCACACAAGACATAAAACGTACTAATACCCAACCTATAACCGTGGTGCCCTCTTTTCATACTTTTGAAAAGGAAAAGCAAAATTCGAATTCATATTCATATTGGCAGCAGCTTCAAGAGCATTTTGCAGCATATTCTCTTACAGATCCTGTAAAATAAAAGTCATTATTCTTATCCTGGTGTGGACCAGAGTTATTTGGTTTATTGAAAAGTCTCTTTAGGGTTATAAATCTAGAAGGCCACAATTTTAATAGATTAATAGAAATGCTAACGGAACACTTTACAATAAGTAAGCAGAACTGCGCGATTTAGCTAGACATTGTAATTTTGTATGTAGCACAGCACCTTGTGCTAGCAGCTACGTTGTCGATGTGATTCGTGATCATATTATTGTCAATACACCACACGGCAACGTCCGCGCAGCAGCGCTGCACAAGCGTAATGCTTCTCTGGCTGATGTTTTACTTATTGCTGAATCTTTTGAATCAACAACAAAAACTTTAGCTATAATAAAAGAAGTGCCGAAAGTATTATTAATATCCAAAATAAAATAAAAAAATGAATTCAAAAGCAAATTAAAACAACAAGAAAATAAAAATGTGGCGTACGAGTTGAGGATAAAGGAAATACCATATAGGGAGGTCGAGAACTTAGATATATATTTGAAATAATTTGTACAACAATCAACATATCTGTTCCCGCTGTCAAAGCTATTTATCGCGTGAAAAATTTAAGCAAAAGGCACTTTAAAAGAGATACCACAGTTATAATCGTTAAGATGTGGCCCCTACGATAAGAACTTTTTCCTAAAATGCTTGTCTAATCATCGTAAGCAACACAAAGGTTTTCATTTCTATCTCAGGGACATCAGGGAATCGTCTGGAAACAGATTTTTTGTGAATGAAAACTTAACATCAACTAATTTCAACATTCTTCGTCATGCCGTTAAACTGAAAAGACGGAAACTTCTGTATAGTGCGTTTAGCGTACGGGGTTTAATTTAGATTAAATTGACGGCTGATAGTAATGGAGTATTATTGCAGAAATGGAACATTTATATGATTTATTTCGAGAATCGGAACCCTGCGTTGAAATCAGTCATGGCGCTACCCATCAAAATTAGTATATTTGATGTTTTGTGGTGTATTTTTAAAATTAAATTTTTTTATTATTATGATCTGAATTTTCAAATAACTGCTTGTTGTTTTAAAATATTTTTTTGTTATTTTAAATTTATTTTTTATTATTTATTTAAACATTTATCTGATTTTTTTGCATGGAAACTTTTATAGATACTTTACCTTGTGTGCGTTATAACGATGGAATTAATTAATGAGCTCTGACAGAATACGATTCAGAGAAAGTGTTGCAAATATGTTAAGAATTATGGCGAAACAAAAAAGTGAAATCACTGTATGTCACGTTAATGCCCAAAGTTTCCAAAGAAAAACTGTTGAATTTAGATATATTTTTGAAAATCACAATATTGATATTATTTGCGTGTATGAAACTTTAATTCTAATATTACTGATTTATCTGTGTCGTTGAATGGATACAATTTGTGTAGAGTTGATAAAGTAGGTGGGTATGGTGGTGTTGCAATGTATATTAAAAAGGGCATAACTTTTAAATATAAGTGTACATCGGTGGGAGACCAGGTTTTTGAGGATGCTGCAAGTACCAGTCCTCCTAAGAGGGTTGAATATCTCTTCGTTGAGGTCAGTAGCGAAGGTAAAAAATATTGATAGGAATCGTTTATAGGCCTAATAGGAACATCATCTCCTTGTTTTTTGGACAATTTTTCCTCTCTTGGTCTCCAACAATATAACACTACAATTTCGACACATTTTACGGCTACAGATAACACCCTTTTTGACTTTTTCTTAATTAACGATAGATCCAATGTATTACTTTATGATCAACTCTCCGTAACATTTTTCTCAAGACACGATCTTGTTTTTATAGCCTACAATTTCCAGTTGGTAACGCCGGCTCGAACGATTATATTTCGAGATTTCAAGAATATGGACATCAGATTACTTGAACTCGAATTTTGTGGAATTGAGTGGGGTTACATATATTATCTAAATTCGGTGGATGATCAACTAACATTTTTAGAGCATCATGTCAACAGCTTATTCGATTTAGTGGTACCTCTCAAAACTAGAAAATCAACAAGCATCAAAAACTCTGGTTTTCAACTGAAATAAAGGAATCCATGATTGAAAGGGATAATGCGTACAACAGATGGAAAAGATAAAAAAAATTGAATTACGTGAGGTTTATCGCTCCTTGAAAATAAAAGTTAATATATGGATAAAAAGGTCAAAATCAAAATTTTATACGGAAAAATTTTCTTCGGCGCTAAGCTCTAGGAGGACATGGCAAACCATACCTGAAATTGGTATTGGCAAAATTTCTGTACATGAAGTTTGACTAATTGATGCAGATGTTTTAAATGGAAAGTTTTTAAGCATCCCTATTATTATGATAATCGTCCCAACAATAACATGAGATAATTTTTTCTTTTTAACCTGTAGATGAATGTGATGTATTAGCTAGTTTATTGTAGGATAAATCCAATTCTGTTGGTGCGGATGGCATTAACCCTAAGTTTCTCCAAGTTCTACTACCTCCATTGCTTCCATATATTACTTTTATTTTTATTAAAATTCTTACGAGTAGTCAATTTCCCTCGAACTGGAAAATAACCAGAATTGTGCCTATACCCAAAACCAGTTCTGATTATAGACCGATCGTCATTTTGCAATTTTTGTCCAAAGTTTTCGAAAGAATTATGCATAGACAGATTACTTGTTTTCTGGATCGGAACAATATGCTGACGCAAAGTCAGTCCGGTTTTAGAAGAAATCATGGATCTATAACGGCACTAGGTGAAGTTGCTGAGGATATTCGCAGACAAGTTGATGATGGTAATATCGCTTTTGTGGTACTGTTAGATCACTCTAAGACCTTTGATATCGTGGAGCATAGCATTCGTTGCTATAAATTAAGACACTTCTTCAATTTCTCTTTTTCTGCTACAAAGTTTTTATCGACGTATCTTTGCAAAAGATTCCAATAGACTGAAGCACATAATGGAAAATCTAGAGCTCTCCCTATATCAAGGGGAGTTCCAAAATCTTCTATAGTAGGCTCTGTATTATTTTCGATGTATTCGAATGACCTCCCAACAATATTAACAGACTTCAATATTAGGATGTATGCAGATGACGTTCAGCTACATACTAGTTGCAAGAATGAGATGATAACATATTGCATAAGCTCATTGAATCGGCAGCTTCATCTGATTCATACCTGCGCTTCTGCAAATGGTTTGGCGATAAACCACGGCAAATTTAAAGCATTGTAATTCAGAAGAGGCTTACACATTTGATAAGTATACCTGTTGTGAGCACAAATAATCAGAGAATTGAAATAGTGACATCTGCTAAAAATCTTGCTGTGTATTTTAATAGAACTCTTATCTGGTCTGATCACGTCAATTATGCATGTGGACGTACCTTCGCCATGCTTAGAACTATGCGGGCGTTTCAATAATGTACCCTAATTAGGATTAGAATTCCCTTGTCAAAGACGTATTTAATTTCCACCTTATTATATGGATGTAAGCTTTTCTCTAGTTGTGATTCTACCAGTAAGAGAAGGTTAAATGTTGCCTACAACAATATTATTCGTTATGTATATGGTTTGGAACTCGATGCCCTATAGTTGTCAGGTATTAAGTAACTCACGTCAATTTAAGGCACAATTTACGAAACTGTTCCTTATGTAATTAGTTGCTAAATGTTTTTATTGGATATGTGTGTATATTTAAATTTTTTTATTTCTTTATTTCTTTTATGTTATTTGTAAATTTATATTGTTATTTGATTATATACGCATACATTTTTTGTCTGACTTGCTATTCAGTTTCATACTGCAATATAAGACATAAGGTCTTGTGTATGGAGTTGTATAAATAAATAAATGAAATAAAATTAAAGAGCAAAAGTAATTTTAAGAGAGAGGTAAAATAATTTTAGTTGACACATTATTTGACATTTCGGGCGACATAAAAGTAGAAAAATATAAGAGTTTTATTGGCGTTGAAATTAATAATAATTAATTAATTAATAATAAGTAATTAATTTTCAGACGCGTCTATCTCAATTAGTAATTTAAAGACATACAAACAATTACACAGCCCACCTTTACGTAGAACTAATCGAATTTTGTATGGATTAGATAGAAGGCAAATTCCCATACTTGGTGAATTAACAGCAAAAATAAAGTATGGCAACCGAGATGAAGATGTTATTTTAGTTGTGGTAAACACTGAAACTGGCAACAATTTATTTGACTTCGATGTATTTAAAATTTTTGATTTGAAGTAAAACAGATAAATAATATTAGTTTCGTAGATAATTTACAGGTAGAAAGAATATATAACAAATTACATGAAGTTTTTCAGCCTGCCTTGGGTGCAATAAAAAATATTAAGCCGAACATCAAACTCAATCAAAATGCACAGCCAACATTTTTCCGGAGTAGAATAATTCCGTTTGCTCAAATGCCACATTTAAAGAAGGAGATAAATCGATTTATGGATCGGAATATAATCAAAATGAAATCATGAAATTATTTTCCATACTATTCGTAATGATAAATATTTCTACAAGATAGATTTAAAAAAGTTTATCACCAGATGAAGCTGGACGATAACTCTAAAGAGGTAACGGTTATAAATACACCTCTCGGCTTGTTCCAGTACCAACGTCTTCCTTATGGTATGGCTAGTACGCCAGCTATATTTCAAAAACATATTGAGCAGCTACGCCAACACTAGAGCAACACAAAGAGGGTCTAGAAAAAGTAATTCAACGTTTGCAAGAAAATGGAGTCAGATGTAGAAATAAAAGTGTGTTTTTTTTTAAGAAAAAAATAGCTTACCTTGTTCGTCAAATAAGCAGTAACGGAGTACTACCTGATGAATCTGGAGTCTTAGCTGTCAAACAATTAAAGCCACCAAAAAGGTGAATTATTATCAAAATTTTGTACCTAATTTTTCGAATATCGCTTCTCCTATTAACATGCTGCGTCGTAAAAATAAAACATTTATAAGGGAAAAACAACAGCAGCAGTCGTTTGATAAACTTATAAGCATTTATAGTAAACGCAACTAAACTTTCACGTTCCAAGAAGATTTATCAATTACTCTTGCAACTGATGCATCACCATTTGATATATGTAGGTGCAGTAATATCGCATATTTAGCCGAATGGAGCAGAAAGGTCAATAGCATACGCATTAAACAAACACCAGGTACGCTATAGCCAAATTCAAAAAGAAGGTCTCGCAATCGTTTTCAGGGTGAAAAGGTTTCATCAGTATTTTTTTGGCCATAAATTTACACCTATAACTGACCATAAACCCCTTGTAAGTATTATCAACCCAAACAAACATTTACTTACTATGACAGCACATCGCCTGCAACGTTGGGTAATAGCTCTTATGGCCTATCAGTTCGTAATTAAATACAGAAAAACATCCGAACATGGTAATGCATACGCGTTATCACGACTTCCATGACAACTTTGACCAGGATAAAATATCTTTTGAAGATCTTCCTTAGAATATTGAATTGATTCGCAAACACGCTGAAAAAGGCTAAATATTACACCAAGTCAGATTTTTCGTACAAAATGTATGGCCTGAAAATTAGTTAGGGAAATTATTTTCCTGCAACCATTTTTTTAAAAGAAAAAAAATGTAAGCATTTACAATGATGTTCTTTGTTTATAGTCATCTTATATTCGCATCGTGATTCAGTGTTCTATAAGAAATAAAATATTAAAGCTTTTGCATGATAGACATTGGGCATGCAATACGTCTGGTGGCAAATATTGATGCGGACATTGGAAACCTAGCATATAATTGAGACGTATCTAGAGTAGTAAGCCAGGTTCCACTAAGAGAATACCAAAGTTGGCCGAAATCAACCAATCTTTGATATACTACCATTCCAACTGTTCGGACGTGTTTTTTGCTCGCTCTATTAATTTGCTTTTTAATCTATTGTTAAACTTTATTTAAATCTGTATAGTCATCTAAGTCCGTAATTATATTCTAATATAGTGAAATATTACTTTTTTATTAAATCTGTTTTTAATCATTTTTGTTAAAATTTTTCAACCAGAGAGACCAAAACATATTATAAACAACAATACATACTACAAAAACAATAACAACAATCTTAACAGTACAAAATCAAAACAAGTTAAATAAAATAATATGAAACTTTACAATTAAATACTTGAATATATGTACATGTTATCTTGAAAATAAATGCGAAACAAAACAATCATTAAATTTTTTACAAAACAACACAGTTTATGAATAGAACAAAACCAATCAACATTAACAAAAACCAATACATAACGAAACCTAATGTTACGTATTTACCTGTCTAAAAAGGTGTATTTATGAGTTCGTAGATTGTAGTTAAAATAAATAAATCTTGGTTTATTTTTTGATTAAAAATCCTTTATTCAACACAACAATTTCTATCCTTAATTACTCTTTCCGTTCACAACTTTGTGCAACAACAACAATTACTCGACAGATCTTTCTACTTATAGATCTTCCAACTCATTCGCAGCTACAACTTAGGTTCGATTACAACTTAAACTCTCTTCGACCAGAGTTTAACCACTCTAATCTCTCTTTACGCTGGCTTCAAACCAATAGACTCGTTCGCTGAGTTAACTTTACTTAAACTGATTGTTGTTCGCACCGATGTGCTTTTTATATGGCTGAGTAAACAACACTTCGAAAGCTCTAGAACCTCACGATTCAGGTAGATTCCATTCTTATACTTTTTATTTCGTTCTTATGTAGCCATGTGAATGTAAACATCTACTTCTTTCAGCTCTTAGTTTATGTTGTTGCTTGTTATTGTGTGTTACTTGTTTTCTTTGCTATTAGTTTTTATTGTTGCTGTGTTATTTTTGTTTTCTTTATCTCTGCTAATGTTTGTTGTTGTCGATTCTGGTTATTTATAAACAGCACGTATAGTTGTTTTTGCACCTTTTGTTTATTAATTTTAGTGACGTAATAAACACAGGGGTGCCCAACCTGATTTTTGTAACAATAATATTTATAGATCAGCTGTTTAAGGGTTGAAAAGGTTATTTGTCTGGTATTTTTCCGTTATTTTTAAATAATATATATATCTTCTAGTCAATCGTTCCATTATTTTTTGGAACTTTTATATTCATTTTTAACTGATATATTTCGAGTAAATTTTTTTGGTATTGTAAATAAGAAACTCAGTTTATTATTAGACAAGAACGAAATGTATTTACTGAAGATTAATATTATCTTTTTATGACAAAATGTCTTCTAGGCATGAATAGTGGTATATATATATATATATATACGTTTTTTAAAAACGGATATTTTTTTATATTATAAATTTAACAGATCAATTGAGACTGAGATTCGGTCCGAACAAAAATTAATATAACGCCAGCTACGGCGGGCCAACTCACAACCACCTCGATCACATGGTATTTACACCATTTTTTGTCGACTATATAATGTCACTACATGGTGTGACATCAGACGATGTGTGATGGTAGAACAAAACAATGATAGAAAAAGAGAATGATATTGAGGAAATGTGATTACGGAACTTCGACTAACTCGTTGTCTATATATAAATTTATAATTTCAATATGCAATTTCTGAGAAATATGAGTGTAATAGTTGAAGAAGAGATAATACAAAAACCACTACCAATTTACATTCCATATATATAATAACATAAGTATTACGATTAAGAAAATAAGCTCTGTTATTGCACAAAATGATATTAATATAAGAAAAAAGTATACAATACATATAGTGTGCATCTCATATATGCAAAATTGTTTTATGACGGTTGTGTCATTTGTACCCGTCTTTGATGTTCGCTCTCTTAATTTTTATTCTCGTATAACATTGCATTGTTGGCTGTCTTTATAACGCTCTCAAAAGAAAAGAAAACAGTAGAAAATAAAAAGACCTCTTTCATGCTTACTAGTAAGTTTACACGCATTCATACAGTATCATGTGTGGTTCTATTTTTTTTTTTTTTTTTTTTTTTTTTTTTTTGTTGCGCTCTTCTTTTCTTTATATTTATTTCAAATAATTTCAAAAATTTTTATAAATAAAGAATACAGTCAAACAATATGACTGTGCAAATTAATGTAGGGTTGTTGTGCAAATTAATGTACGGTTGTTGTGCAAACCAAAGTATATTAATTTACACGGAATATTTGGTGCTTCTTATAATCTATACATGTACATATATAATGGTATTATATGTAAATATGTACATATAATTATTTTTTCAGTAATGTTAGAAAATTCTAAATAAATTTTTCTCTATTTATATATTTTTGTTATTATATTCAAATTTATTAAAAAAAAAAATACTGAAGTTAAATATATTAGAATATTTCAAAAATACTTAAGTTAAAATTGTGTTTTTGTACATATATCAAGAATTCATGTAATTTTATTTTTGTAAAAAAATTTAAATTTAAAATTTTGTTTTTGGACATAATTAATTAAGTTGAATAAAAAAACTAATAGCTAAAATTAAACTAATTAATAAAAATAAATTATAGAGTTATTCATTTGAAGAATTCTTGCTTTCCTTTGTTTAGAACTGCTTGTTTCCACAGACCAAGAAAGTCTAATATCACCAGCCTGTGGCGAAGACAATTATCATCAAACCCTTCTGGAGTCGACCGTTTGCACAATGTTGTGGAATGTAATAATATAGTTTTTGCAGACGTCCATTAATATATACGATGGATCAACAAAGTTTCCAAAATTCTTTTATCTTCTTTGGGAATAATTTTAAACGCCACGTATCCAACAAAATATTTTATTGACGCCAATTCGACGTTTATAAGAGAATAGTTATCAAAGACGTCTTCCAAAAAATAATCTGCATATATAGCATGCTTATCAAACTCGACATCGCACGCTTGGCTTGGATTTAATTCGTTATGTTCAGTAGAACAAAATCAGTATCAATTTTCATTATTACAATTTGCCTTGTCTCATCTTGGTTCGATTCGCAATTACTAAAAGAGCTCGACTGAACAATTTTAAAGACCATAAATTTTGCCAACATATTGTTACGAAAATGAAAACCCTGAAGAGAAAAATCCACCACCTCAGGGATTTATTGTGGGATTTTTAGCTGTGGGCTTTATGGGTTTGTGTCGGGGCTTAATATCGTTGCCATAATTACCTTTACTGTAAAGATGTTACGCATAAATGACTAAAAATTGCTTTCCTCCTTATTATTGTTTGTCCCTATAGGATTTTATTTTTTGAAGAGCCTTAGAATCTTAGACGGCTCTATATCGTGGCAAAGTTAATTGCCGAAATGTTTTGAGAAATAAATAAAACTCTTTGTTAAAAGTCTAGAATATTTCTGATTTTATTTAACATTTTGTTCAGCTTATATACTATTCTTATTCTATGTTTTCTTAATTATTTCTCCGAATTTCTATGTTAACCTATTCTATTTCCCCTACTTAAAATTATTTGTTTACATAACATTGACTCACAATAATATCAATAGTAATATCATATTCATATTGAAATGCATTTCTAGTGACCCACACTAATCAACACAAGCCAGTTGAAATTGCACACTCTGCGTATTACAATTTAGTTTTGCGATGCCACTTTGTAATTATACACTAAATTATGTTTGTACTTATTCCATTTTTTTGTTTTTTTTTTTGTTTATTTTAACATATGGGTGAATACATACATGAATACATTACATTACTAATTTAAGAGAGTACTGCCGCCAGCATGCGTAACGGAGTTGCCAGCTCGATTTTTTTTTTTGATATTTTGGTTTTACATTTGAATTTACCGTACATAAATCGAAATTTGTAGCAACTACAAGAATATTCAAAATTGATAATGAAATGCTATGAGAGCTGGGGCGGTTGGTGAGTTCAGTTATCATTTGGCTGTCAATAAGTAAAGTCTGTTTAGGCGCAAATAAAAAGTGTTGTAAGAGTGAATTTGCTGTATTAAGACATAGTGTATTAAAGTTACAGTGGAATTAAAAAAAAGAGACAAATTGTAAAAACAACGACAAGTAGTGTTTTATTTTATTTTAGCGCAATATAGGCGACCTCAAACGTTTTAAAAAGGTTAAAACGTAACATTTGGTGTCAGAAGTGGGATTGCGTATATAAAATAAAATATATAATTCAAACGGAGTTAAAATTACATTCTAAGAATTAAAAGTGGTCAAACTCAAATGCGAATTAAACGAACTGGAACTGTCAACAACCGGTAATAAAACCGAATTACAAAAGCGTTTATTAGAGGAATTTCAGCAACGTGGTATTGACATCGATACTCACGATTTTGACGATGAGAATGATCCTGAGACAAGTGCCCATACAATAACAACTAGTGTAGACGTTAATTCGCTGCTAGCTGCTATGATGGAAAAAATGCAGGTACAGAAAGAAAAGCTGTTGATGCAGGTACAGAAAATTTCTAATGAGCTACTAGAAACCTGTAGAGCTGATATTCGAGAAACTTCTAGAGCCGATAGTCAAAAACTCTTGGCTGAGGTACGCGAAACTTCTAGAGCCGGTTGTCAAAAACTCTAGAACCGAAAACCAGAGTTTTCTGACAAAAATTGAAAAGAAATTTGAAGAGGCGTCGAGTGCAACAACAGAGAAACTACAAGAAATATATGAGAAGGTAAGCAAAGGGTTGATGACGAGGACGCAAGAGTGACAAATATAGAAAAGACTGCAGATGAAAAATTTAATATAATAGAAGAGAAAATCAACAGTCTACAGTGCCAGCAGGCAGAACCAGTGCGTATTATACCAGAAGTTTCTAGCAGAATGAATAAAAACACCTTGCTTTGATGGTAGCACACTCCTATTTGTATTTCAATTCCAATTCGAGGCATTTGCCAACAGAAATAGATGGGATGATCAAGAAAAGGCTCTAGAACTAATTTTGGCATTAAAAGGTGCTGCAGCAAAAATTTTAGAAACCATGCCAGCTAGCTGCAGAAACAACTACAATGACTTAACGGTGGCGCTAAGCGTAAATTTGGCGACGAGCACAAATGCGATTTTTACCGCATGGAGTTAAGGTGCCGAACATAGAAGGCTAATGAGTCGCTTCAAGCCTTTGCAATGGAAGTCGAGAGTTTGGTGCAGCTAACCTATCAAGGGGAAAATCACCCACTAGTAGGTGATTTAAAGACTGAAGCCTTTGTCAACGGCTTACGAGACCCTGATGTTAAGCTAGCTGTATGTCCAACACAAAAGACGACCTTTGCAGATACTATGGTGTTCGCACTAGCTCAGGAGACAAAAAGCCACAAATATACAAGGTGCGAAATATGGAAGTTGAGGCAGAGAAAAATGATGGATCAATAAAATAGAGGAGGTGGTAAAGCGGCTTCTAGCTGAGCAAAAATCAAAATTAAAAGGTTTTAACTATGGAAAGAGCGGCCATTTCCAGAGAAACTGCAAAGCCCCACGCAAAAGGTCAAGATCCGTCTCACCACCGAGAAATAGCAAACGGGCCAACTACCATCAATCAACAAAAGAGTCCCCGTTGAACTAAAATGAGCTAGCACTGAGGGGCAAGAGCTAGCTCCCATAATAATAATAATAATAATAATAATAATAATAATAATAATAATAATAATAATAATAATAATAATAATAATAATAATAATAATAATAATAATAATAATAATAATAATAATAATAATAATAATAATAATAATAATAATAATAATAATAATAATAATAATAATAATAATAATAATAATAATAATAATAATAATAATAATAATAATAATAATAATAATAATAATAATAATAATAATAATAATAATAATAATAATAATAATAATAATAATAATAATAATAATAATAATAATAATAATAATAATAATAATAATAATAATAATAATAATAATAATAATAATAATAATAATAATAATAATAATAATAATAATAATAATAATAATAATAATAATAATAATAATAATAATAATAATAATAATAATAATAATAATAATAATAATAATAATAATAATAATAATAATAATAATAATAATAATAATAATAATAATAATAATAATAATAATAATAATAATAATAATAATAATAATAATAATAATAATAATAATAATAATAATAATAATAATAATAATAATAATAATAATAATAATAATAATAATAATAATAATAATAATAATAATAATAATAATAATAATAATAATAATAATAATAATAATAATAATAATAATAATAATAATAATAATAATAATAATAATAATAATAATAATAATAATAATAATAATAATAATAATAATAATAATAATAATAATAATAATAATAAAATAATAATAATAATAATAATAATAATAATAATAATAATAATAATAATAATAATAATAATAATAATAATAATAATAATAATAATAATAATAATAATAATAATAATAATAATAATAATAATAATAATAATAATAATAATAATAATAATAATAATAATAATAATAATAATAATAATAATAATAATAATAATAATAATAATAATAATAATAATAATAATAATAATAATAATAATAATAATAATAATAATAATAATAATAATAATAATAATAATAATAATAATAATAATAATAATAATAATAATAATAATAATAATAATAATAATAATAATAATAATAATAATAATAATAATAATAATAATAATAATAATAATATAATAATAATAATAATAATAATAATAATAATAATAATAATAATAATAATAATAATAATAATAATAATAATAATAATAATAATAATAATAATAATAATAATAATAATAATAATAATAATAATAATAATAATAATAATAATAATAATAATAATAATAATAATAATAATAATAATAATAATAATAATAATAATAATAATAATATAATAATAATAATAATATAATAAATAATAATAATAATAATAATAATATAATAATAATAATAATAATAATAATAATAATAATAATAATAATAATAATAATAATAATAATAATAATAATAATAATAATAATAATAATAATAATAATAATAATAATAATAATAATAATAATAATAATAATAATAATAATAATAATAATAATAATAATAATAATAATAATAATAATAATAATAATAATAATAATAATAATAATAATAATAATAATAATAATAATAATAATAATAATAATAATAATAATAATAATAATAATAATAATAATAATAATAATAATAATAATAATAATAATAATAATAATAATAATAATAATAATAATAATAATAATAATAATAATAATAATAATAATAATAATAATAATAATAATAATAATAATAATAATAATAATAATAATAATAATAATAATAATAATAATAATAATAATAATAATAATAATAATAATAATAATAATAATAATAATAATAATAATAATAATAATAATAATAATAATAATAATAATAATAATAATAATAATAATAATAATAATAATAATAATAATAATAATAATAATAATAATAATAATAATAATAATAATAATAATAATAATAATAATAATAATAATAATAATAATAATAATAATAATAATAATAATAATAATAATAATAATAATAATAATAATAAATAATAATAATAATAATAATAATAATAATAATAATAATAATAATAATAATAATAATAATAATAATAATAATAATAATAATAATAATAATAATAATAATAATAATAATAATAATAATAATAATAATAATAATAATATAATAATAATAATAATAATAATAATAATAATAATAATAATAATAATAATAATAATAATAATAATAATAATAATAATAATAATAATAATAATAATAATAATAATAATAATAATAATAATAATAATAATAATAATAATAATAATAATAATAATAATAATAATAATAATAATAATAATAATAATAATAATAATAATAATAATAATAATAATAATAATAATAATAATAATAATAATAATAATAATAATAATAATAATAATAATAATAATAATAATAATAATAATAATAATAATAATAATAATAATAATAATAATAATAATAATATAATAATAATAATAATAATAATAATAATAATAATAATAATAATAATAATAATAATAATAATAATAATAATAATAATAATAATAATAATAATAATAATAATAATAATAATAATAATAATAATAATAATAATAATAATAATAATAATAATAATAATAATAATAATAATAATAATAATAATAATAATAATAATAATAATAATAATAATAATAATAATAATAATAATAATAATAATAATAATAATAATAATAATAATAATAATAATAATAATAATAATAATAATAATAATAATAATAATAATAATAATAATAATAATAATAATAATAATAATAATAATAATAATAATAATAATAATAATAATAATAATAATAATAATAATAATAATAATAATAATAATAATAATAATAATAATAATAATAATATAATAATAATAATAATAATAATAATAATAATAATAATAATAATAATAATAATAATAATAATAATAATAATAATAATAATAATAATAATAATAATAATAATAATAATAATAATAATAATAATAATAATAATAATAATAATAATAATAATAATAATAATAATAATAATAATAATAATAATAATAATAATAATAATAATAATAATAATAATAATAATAATAATAATAATAATAATAATAATAATAATAATAATAATAATAATAATAATAATAATAATAATAATAATAATAATAATAATAATAATAATAATAATAATAATAATAATAATAATAATAATAATAATAATAATAATAATAATAATAATAATAATAATAATAATAATAATAATAATAATAATAATAATAATAATAATAATAATAATAATAATAATAATAATAATAATAATAATAATAATAATAATAATAATAATAATAATAATAATAATAATAATAATAATAATAATAATAATAATAATAATAATAATAATAATAATAATAATAATAATAATAATAATAATAATAATAATAATAATAATAATAATAATAATAATAATAATAATAATAATAATAATAATAATAATAATAATAATAATAATAATAATAATAATAATAATAATAATAATAATAATAATAATAATAATAATAATAATAATAATAATAATAATAATAATAATAATAATAATAATAATAATAATAATAATAATAATAATAATAATAATAATAATAATAATAATAATAATAATAATAATAATAATAATAATAATAATAATAATAATAATAATAATAATAATAATAATAATAATAATAATAATAATAATAATAATAATAATAATAATAATAATAATAATAATAATAATAATAATAATAATAATAATAATAATAATAATAATAATAATAATAATAATAATAATAATAATAATAATAATAATAATAATAATAATAATAATAATAATAATAATAATAATAATAATAATAATAATAATAATAATAATAATAATAATAATAATAATAATAATAATAATAATAATAATAATAATAATAATAATAATAATAATAATAATAATAATAATAATAATAATAATAATAATAATAATAATAATAATAATAATAATAATAATAATAATAATAATAATAATAATAATAATAATAATAATAATAATAATAATAATAATAATAATAATAATAATAATAATAATAATAATAATAATAATAATAATAATAATAATAATAATAATAATAATAATAATAATAATAATAATAATAATAATAATAATAATAATAATAATAATAATAATAATAAAATAATAATAATAATAATAATAATAATAATAATAATAATAATAATAATAATAATAATAATAATAATAATAATAATAATAATAATAATAATAATAATAATAATAATAATAATAATAATAATAATAATAATAATAATAATAATAATAATAATAATAATAATAATAATAATAATAATAATAATAATAATAATAATAATAATAATAATAATAATAATAATAATAATAATAATAATAATAATAATAATAATAATAATAATAATAATAATAATAATAATAATAATAATAATAATAATAATAATAATAATAATAATAATAATAATAATAATAATAATAATAATAATAATAATAATAATAATAATAATAATAATAATAATAATAATAATAATAATAATAATAATAATAATAATAATAATAATAATAATAATAATATAATAATAATAATAATAATAATAATAATAATAATAATAATAATAATAATAATAATAATAATAATAATAATAATAATAATAATAATAATAATAATAATAATACTAATAATAATAATAATAATAATAAAAATAATAATAATAATAATAATAATAATAATAATAATAATAATAATAATAATAATAATAATAATAATAATAATAATAATAATAATAATAATAATAATAATAATAATAATAATAATAATAATAATAATAATAATAATAATAATAATAATAATAATAATAATAATAATAATAATAATAATAATAATAATAATAATAATAATAATAATAATAATAATAATAATAATAATAATAATAATAATAATAATAATAATAATAATAATAATAATAATAATAATAATAATAATAATAATAATAATAATAATAATAATAATAATAATAATAATAATAATAATAATAATAATAATAATAATAATAATAATAATAATAATAATAATAATAATAATAATAATAATAATAATAATAATAATAATAATAATAATAATAATAATAATAATAATAATAATAATAATAATAATAATAATAATAATAATAATAATAATAATAATAATAATAATAATAATAATAATAATAATAATAATAATAATAATAATAATAATAATAATAATAATAATAATAATAATAATAATAATAATAATAATAATAATAATAATAATAATAATAATAATAATAATAATAATAATAATAATAATAATAATAATAATAATAATAATAATAATAATAATAATAATAATAATAATAATAATAATAATAATAATAATATAATAATAATAATAATAATAATAATAATAATAATAATAATAATAATAATAATAATAATAATAATAATAATAATAATAATAATAATAATAATAATAATAATAATAATAATAATAATAATAATAATAATAATAATAATAATAATAATAATAATAATAATAATAATAATAATAATAATAATAATAATAATAATAATAATAATAATAATAATAATAATAATAATAATAATAATAATAATAATAATAATAATAATAATAATAATAATAATAATAATAATAATAATAATAATAATAATAATAATAATAATAATAATAATAATAATAATAATAATAATAATAATAATAATAATAATAATAATAATAATAATAATAATAATAATAATAATAATAATAATAATAATAATAATAATAATAATAATAATAATAATAATAATAATAATAATAATAATAATAATAATAATAATAATAATAATAATAATAATAATAATAATAATAATAATAATAATAATAATAATAATAATAATAATAATAATAATAATAATAATAATAATAATAATAATAATAATAATAATAATAATAATAATAATAATAATAATAATAATAATAATAATAATAATAATAATAATAATAATAATAATAATAATAATAATAATAATAATAATAATAATAATAATAATAATAATAATAATAATAATAATAATAATAATAATAATAATAATAATAATAATAATAATAATAATAATAATAATAATAATAATAATAATAATAATAATAATAATAATAATAATAATAATAATAATAATAATAATAATAATAATAATAATAATAATAATAATAATAATAATAATAATAATAATAATAATAATAATAATAATAATAATAATAATAATAATAATAATAATAATAATAATAATAAATAATAATAATAATAATAATAATAATAATAATAATAATAATAATAATAATAATAATAATAATAATAATAATAAATAATAATAATAATAATAATAATAATAATAATAATAATAATAATAATAATAATAATAATAATAATAATAATAATAATAATAATAATAATAATAATAATAATAATAATAATAATAGGGCGAGGGCCCTACAATCTCCATATCAGTGATGCAGAAAAATAACAGCAACCTTACAGCATGTGGGTACATTAATGGCAGACAACGTACCTTCACTATAGATACCGGTGCGACGCAGTCTATCATCAGACCTGATATATTGAAGGGAAATTGTGAGGAGCTCAATAATATTAGACTAAAAACAGCTACTGGAGAGTCTGCTACCGTCTACGGAAAAATTGAGGTGAAGGTGACTATAGCGAACATTGCTGTAAGCCATATTTTTATTGTCGCCGATATTGTAGACGAGGTTATCATTGGTGCTGATTTTATGATAGTCCATGGCATCAATTTGAATATGGGGCAACAGATAATGAGTTGGCGTAATGTAGATATACCTCTTGACGTGGAATACTAACATCAAGTGCACGCCAGAAAATTAGTTGCTGTCAAACAACAAAAACTACCTACTACTGTCATTAATATGGGAGTATAGAGGGAGATTGTGAGGACAACCGCTTGTGGGTAGTAGAACTAGCAGAAATTAAGGTGGACTTATTATCAGCAAAGGCCCTCGTCAAATCCAATAAACAAGGAATAGTCCCAGTGAGAGTGCTCAATCTATCAGGTCACGAAAAATTAATTTGTGAGAACTCCAAGGTAGGCCAATGTTCTCCAGTACAGGCGGTAATAAACAGCGAACAATTGCCGAAAACTGCCGATATATCAGCCAAGAAGCAACAGGTATTTGACGAAAATGTACAGAAATGGGTAGCAGGTCTAGCAGCTTCAGAAAGAAATGAAGCCAAAAAGCTGCTGAAGAAGTACGCCTGAGCATTTGCCACTAAAAATAAAAGTCAACGTACAACAGCTATAGTCCAACATGAAATTAATATTGGCGAAGCGATGCCGACAAAACAGGCACCCAGAAGTATACCTCTGGTGAAGCGTAATGAGGTTAAGGAGCTGGTCAATGAAATGGAGGATAGCGATGTAATTGAACCATCATTGAGTCCTTGAAGCACACCTGTAGACTTAGTTAAAAAGGAAGATTGTAATACAAGATTCTGCGTAGATTACAGGGAGCTAAATGTTGTCACTAAAAAGGAGAGCTACCCGCTACCAAGAATTTACGATACGTTCGACGCGTTAGCCGGGACGAAATGGTTCTCTACATTGGGTCTACAAATCGGGTATTGGCAGGTAGAGATCACAGACAAGGATAAGGAGAAAACAGCTTTCAGTACGAACGGTGGCTTGTGGCAATTTAAAGTTATGCCATTTGGGCTCTGCAATGCGCCGGCCATATTCAAGCGGCTTATGAAGCGCGCACTAGTAGGACTACATTGGAAGACTTGTCTGGTTTATTTCGACGACATAATAGTAATGGGCAGAACTTTTGACGAACACCTCAAAAGCCTGACGAAAGTTCTACAACGAATATCAATGGCTGGACTATAATTAAGCCTGAAGAAATGTGCATTGTTCCAAAAACAGGTAAAATATTTGGGGCATCTAGTTACAGCAGATGGCATTTCAACGGATGAAGATAAAATACGAGCGGTAAAGGACTGGCTGCGCTCCTAAAATCTTCATGAATAATGCAGCTTTTTGGTACTCTGCATATACTACAGACGCTTCGTGCCTAATTTTTCGAGCGTGGAAGCAGGTTTACATGAGCTCACCAAGAAATTTAAGGCATATCATTAAGGGGAGGCACAATGAAAGGCGTTCCAGGCATTAAAAGACCTATTGTGTGCTTCACCGTTTTTGGCGTATCCAGTCCCAGGTAAAAAATTCATTCCTGACAGTGATGCCATTGGATAGCAAACTGTACCCAGTGTCTTGCAGCTTAAGGTACAGTAAGAAGAAGCCGATGGACGTAGCAAGCCCTTTTCCTGTCAGTAATACCGGAAATCGTTATGTTCTCGTCGTGATGGACTATTTCAGCAAATGGCCGGAAGTGTATGCCATACCCAATCAAGAGGCGAACACAATTGTAAATGTTTTTGTGAACAACTGAGTATGTCGATATGAGGTTCCAATAGAACTACATTCCGATCAGGGTAGAAATTTCGAGTCTGCTATATTAAACAAAATGTGTGAGATATACGGTATTAAGAAGACTCGAATTACGCCGCTTCACCCACAGTGTGTTGAATTGTTAAAACGATTTAATCGAACCATGGAGGAATACTTACGAAAAGTACTGAGCGATCATCAGAAGGATTGGGACGAACACCTACCGAGGTTTTTACTGGCGTAGCGATCAGCTGTCCATGACTCAACATCTAGATCACCTGCCAAGATTATTTTTGGGACTGAGCTAAAATTGCCTGGTGACTTAGAGTTTGGTATTAAGCCTACCACAGAGGAGAATGTCATATATGCTGAAAAACAGGAAAGCCTTAATGAACTTCACGAATTTGTGCGCTCACGAATTAAAATGGTCAGCGATAAAATGAAAGCCAGATTGATCGTGCAGCAAATACGGAGGGCTTCCATGAGGGACAACTGATTCTACTCTACAACCCACAGCGTAAGAAAGGATTATCTCCCAAGCTGCAAGCTAACTGGGATGGACCTTACAAAGTAGTCAAACGGTTAAATGATGTGGTATACAGAATACAGAAGAACAATAGCCCGCGATCAAAAATGAAAGTGGTACATCTAGAGCGACTTGCGAGCTATGGGAAGAAAAATAATGAACCTATTCGGGACGAACAGGCTTAAGCGGGAGGCGGTGTTACGAAAATGAAGACCCTGAAGAGAAAAATCCACCACCTCAGGGATTTATTGTGGGATTTTTAGCTATGGGCTTTATTTGTTTGTGTCGGGGTTTAATATCGTTGTCATAATTACCTTTACTAATTTAAGAGAGTACTGCCGCTTGCATGCGTAACGGAGCTGACAGCTTGATTTTTTTTTATATTTTGCTTTTACATTTGAATCTACTGTTTATAAATCGAAATTTGTAGCAACTACAAGAACATTCGAAATTGATAATGAAATGCTAAAAAAGTTTTGGAATTGCGGTTGGTGAGTTCAGTTATCAATTAGCTGTCAATAAGTAAAGTCTGCTTAGGCGCAAATAAAAAGTGTTGTAAAAGTGAATTTGCTGTAATAAGCCATAGTGTATTAAAGTTATAGTGGAATTAATAAAAAAAGAGACAAATTGCCACAACTGTGGCAGGAGCGGTCGTTTTCAAAGGCATTGTAGGGCACCGCTCAGAAGTGCGAGATTTGCGTCACCATGGAGATACGGCAAATGGAAAAACACTAGTTATAGAAATACCGAAACATTTAGTAACAAACGTTTTACCGATAGAGAAGAGCCGCATAAAATAGGATTAGGTATACCCAACAGAGTACAAGTAAATGAACGCCGTAATGTAAATGAGGTTGATCATAATGGTAGTGGCATCATAGAGGCATGAAAAGATTGCCACGTTATAGTGAAGCTTGTTACAGGAGTGGAAAGAGTAAACACGAATGTAATATAGCCGCTGATAAAACAGATGATAAGGCCAAAGAGACCATTATCAACATCAGACAATTACGTCTGGAGGTTAATGAGGACTGGTCAACGTCTCAGAGAAAAGTCCCTGTACTGGCAAGGATAATAGCGGCTAAAGAAAAAGACAAGCGGCCTACTAGTAAGGAGATATCAGCAGACAACCCTCTTATAAAGGCTTGTTGGATCCAATGGGATAGTTTAAAGCTGATAGATAGGCCTCATACCGTAGCTGGGAAAGTGCAGACGGAAATACGACTTCCAATCTAATAGTGGTTCCTTCCTCAAAAATAAATGAACTTTTGAATCAGTCTCATAAAGAACAAGGCGGAGGGCATCTCAGCGTGGCAAAGACAGTAGAAAAACAGCATTATTATTGGGTTGGATGCCAGCAGGCCGCCGCCGCCGGATGGGTGGCGAACTGCACTAAATGTATTGGTTTAAAAAGGTTAAAATGTAACAATATTGTATATTCCTTGTTGTAAATCTTCAAAATAGGGAGAAATTCGATTAATGATAAAGATTGTAGCTTCGTATAGGAAGGTAGTTAAATATTTAGAAAGTTCAAAAATTTATTTTTATATCATTCAGTTAAAGCAAGATTGAGCTTTCAGAGTACTGATCAAAGGTCTTTACCATTCAACCCCGACAAGATATTAAGGCGATTTATTTCGCACCGCTCACTTTCTGATTTTCAATTCTATTCATAAACCTAATTTAACCAATTTTATTATAAGCGTCTCTAAATCTGCTATCTTGAAGAAAAATTTGAGTATTCCAAAAAATTGGAAAAGAAGGTGTATGAATGGTTCTAATTTATTACCAGCATATATGTACATATAAACACTTCACTTGCTGCCGCAATATTTAAAGTCTAATTCCACATAAGTTTTTATAATCAAACTGCTTGTAACAAATCATGGCAATTTCCGTAAATTTAATAAAATTATAGCAAAAAAGTTATATCGCTATCGTAATTATAAGCAAATACTTGTGATGATCGGTTATGTTTTTTGCCTGCTTGTAAAATTAAACTGATCTATAGCAAAAAACGCCATTAAACAAGAATATATAGAATATGATGATTTAAATACCCTGAATTCAAATCCGTTTTCAGTTTTTTCCATTCGGCTCAAATTTTTTTTATGGGCATACCAAATTTTTTTTCCCAAAATATGGTGGTTGTGTCAATATATTTCATCATAACTTGAAAACCTTACCGATTTTAACGCATTTACCGCCAAACGTTTAGCGGTAATTTCCTTTAAATCACCTCAACACAATTTTTTTATATTTTCAACAGTTTCGGAGTTATTTACAACTTAGCTGGGAAAAAAAAATTCTCGCGCAAAATTACAGTAATTTTTTTTTTTTAACTCATTCAAAATTTTGCAGAATTGTACAAGTCAAGCATTAAAGCTGAAGATGTTGAGAATAAAATAAGCTTTAGACATAAAAATCGGTTGGCTATTGCTGATTTTATTCAAAATTAAATGCAGGTACCAAAATTAGAGGAAAATGTTTTCTTGCAAAATTAGAAGAATTTTTTTTCTTTTATTCCAAAAAGTTATACAAAAATTATTAGAATATAATTTTTACATATATAAATTGAAATTAAAGCCAGATATGTAAGTTATAAAGGGAGTTACCTAACTTCGACATAAAATTTGTAATACGTTATTAGGCAACACAAACATAATGAAATATCTGGTAGGAAACAATACATAAGCATATACCATATGTATGTTTTCCATATTTTCAGTTGGAGTTTCTCGTCGGATTGACCAACAAAAATCTGCAAGCATTCTTTTCGACAATTTTTCATTGTATCGCCTTTCTATATGCAACATGTCTTGATAAAATCTTTCACCTTGTTCATCAGATACTGCACCAAGATTTTCAGGAAAGAAATCCAAGTGCGAGTCCAAAAAATTAATTTTAAGCGACATTTTGCATTTGACAGTTTTATAGGCAGAAAGGAGTTCTTGAACGATTTTCTTGTAATTTTCAGCTTTTTTATTTCCCAAAAATTGTGACACATTTACAAAAGCCATCCATGCTCTTTTTTCTGTTTAATTCAATTTCATATTAAAAGTTGCGTCCTTCATAAGCTCTCTTATTTGTGGACCTACAAAGATTCCTTCTTTTAGTTTTGCGTCGCTGATTCCAGGGAATTTGGTCTTAGGGTATTGAAATCCTCAGAATCCTTATTCAGTGCTTTCACAAAGTTTTTCATTAGACCCAGCTTTTTATGAAGAGGTGGTAGTAATATTTTTTCTTCTTGAACTAAAGGTTCATCTTCCAGGAACTAAGCTCGTTCTTTGTGGCCAATTTTTTACTTCGTAGTGCTTACCTCTTGCACGACTATCCCATTCGCATAAGACACAAAAAACTTGGTTGTTGTAGTCCACTAAGCACAGCTACAAAAATATAAGACTTTCGTGTCCATATCTATCTATGAACTATCGCAGAGAATTGAGAACGTTAATGAAGAGAAACTTAGTCAGTACAAGCTTGAGCTCTTAAATAATATTGACAAAATGTTTAATAAGATTCAGAATGATCTACGTGATATTACTGATAAAGTTTCTCTTCTCGAACTAGTTGCGGTTGACGTCAAAAGCATGCAGGATGGGGTTGTCCTTCTAGAAGAACAAAACAAAAACTTAATGGATATTTTTTGTAGTATATGTGAAACAATTAAAACAACAGTCCCGACAGTAAAGTCAATTTATCGTATGCAAAACCTTAATAACAAGAATGAAAATTTTTCGAGAGATGCGACAATTGTTATAGCCAAAATGAGGTCGCATATGATAAAAACTCTTTTTTAAAACTCTGGCAAATCATATGAAAATAAATAAAGATTTATCATTAAGATTGTGCCTGATTGGTATCAATTCTGATAATAAATTTTACATTAACGAAAATTCAGCGAAAACTAATTTTCAAATTCTTCTGGCCGCTCTGTTCGCCTTAAAAGGAAGAATAATATTCATGGTGCCTTCACTAAGCGAGGCTTTGTTTTCATCAAAAGGTCACCTAGTGATAATGTCCTGCAAATCAACGACATCAACCAGTTGAGTACATTGTTTCCTGACTTCGAGAATCCTGATATCTCCGAAAATCATGGTCATGGCCGTAATATTTCCAATAATTTCTAATATTATAAATTTTACTTCTTTTAATTATTTTTTTAATCCGTTTATTTATTTTTAATTTATATATTTCAATTACTACAATAAACAATAGACAAAATAGTAAAGCCTTTTATTCTTATGAGTTAAATTATTATTAGTAAGGTTAGATTTATTTATATTTTGTACAATTATAATTGACTTTTTCTTTTTTTTTGTAATGAAAATTTAAAAAACATTACATAATATTACTACTTATAATAAAAGTAAGTTTGGTACTGCAAAAGAGTTCTTACTGTGAGTGTAGCCACCAATATTTTTTTTTTTTATATATAAGACCAGCACCCAGGGGATGGCCCCTACTCATGCAGTGCATTGTGCTGGTACTAGGAAAATAGGTTATTGGAAGGAGGACAGAGGGAGTAGTGTTTATGGACGTTAGATTTAAATTTACTCATGTCGTAAGTGGCAGGAAATACTTTCGCTGGAAGATTATTCCACAACCGAACAGTGCGGCCAAAGAACGAATTCACCCTATAATGCGTTGTGCGATTTACTGGGCAATCAACTACAAAATGCGCTCTACGAGAAATACGAGTACTACGTAAAAATATATGATTTTTGGGAATTAATTCCTTAATTTCGTTAGAACACATTCCTTTACAGCACCGACAGAACAATGAAACACAAGCCACATTGCGACGGTGCTCCAATGAATCGATAGAGTTGGCTACCCTACCGTCATTGATGAGCATCTTCGCCCTCTCCTGTACGCGGTCGAGAAGCTCCAAAATAGACTTTGAAGCACCGGCCCATACATGAGAGTTGTATTTCATTTTGGGACGGATATAGGTCTTGTAAATATTAAGGAGATCAGATGGGGTGAAGTATTTCTTGCACCGTCTCAAAAAACCAAGGCACTCGAATGCTTCTTTCGACACTTGAAATATGTGATCATTCCAACGAACGTCACAGTGAATTCTCATGCCCAGAACATCAAGAGCATCTGATTCCTCAATATCACATTACCCATTGACACAGATGACAGCACACCACCACGCCTGTGTGTTAAAAAACAACATTGAGTCTTACGTGCATTAAAATCGACCCTGTTCGCACGACCCCACTCGGAGACCTTCACCAGGTCACTTGTGAGTGTGATGTTCATATTCATTCTTCTTACCCCAACCTCCAAAAGGCCCGGTCTACGATCACAAGAATATGAGTGACAAATGTTGCTGTCATCCGAAAAGAGTAGATAGGATTAGAAGTGAGAAGCAGAAAGTCGTTAAGAAATATAAGAAAAAGAGTAGGAGAAAGAACAGAGCCTTGCGGTACCCCTGAGTTTACCCTGAACTCGTCGGATGAGACTCCATCTATAACCACTCTTATAGAGCGATCTCTGAGAAAGCTCGATATAAATCGTGACTACCGAAGTGACTACCGACACCAAAAGCATTAAGTTTCGAAATGAGAGCCTCGTGCCAAACTCTATCAAACGCCTTTGAGATATCCAGAGCCACATCCTTACTCTCGCCAAAACCATGAATGGACTTGTTCCACTTCTCCGAGAGCAACGCCAGCAGGTCACCAGTAGAACGGCCCTTTCGGAAACTGTACTGACGATCGCTAAGTAAATCGTTGGACTCCAGATATCCCACAAGGTGGTGATTAATCATACTCTCCATAACCTTGGAGAGTGTGGAACAAACTGCTATTGGACGGTAGATCTCTGGGTTACTAGCCTCGCCCTTTTTGGGGATTGGCGTTACATTAGCAACCTTCCAGCAAGATGGAAAAATACTGGCGCGATATGACGCACTGCAAATGTGAACTAATGGACTCGCAAGCGTCGAAGAGCACTTTTTCAGGACCAGTGCTGGTATGCCATCCGGCCCAGAAGACTTGTTAACGTTGAGATTTGCAAGGACCCTTTTTAGAGCACGAGCTCGAAAGAATATACTAAGCATAGTTACTGATACTCTTTCAAGTTCGGGCAGTGGTTGAACGCTCTCCGGCAAGTGAGAATTACTTGCAAACCGGGTTCGTGAATGTGTAATGATTCTTTACAAGAGCAGGAACCGAACTAGCGTTGTTCCTCAGCCTTTTAACGAATGACCAAAAGTTTTTACTTCCCCGCGGAAAAGTAAGAACTTTAGCACGAAGGCGCTGCTCGTATAAAGCCTTTTCGCATCTAAGTACTGCGGCACATGAAGATCTCGCCTGTTTGCGAAGCAAATCAGTGTGGGCACATTTGATATTGCGCCAATTCCTGAATGCTTCCTCTCTGGATCTGACTGCCGATTTACACGTCAGATTAAACCAAGATTTGTTTCTTAGTTTAATCGAAAGCTTTCTGGATGGGATGAAAATATCCATCCCTAGCCTTATTATATTCACCACCATTTGTGCCATGGCATCGACGTTTGAGTCAAGGAAACAAAGTTTCCAATTAAAATGCCCAAAAAAATCGTTCAGCTCAGCCCAACGAGCATCCTCGTAGTTAAAAATAGAGCGTTCCGTAGCCATAGGTGGAACCTCGCGAAGAGCGGTGGACGAGAATGAGGCAGAAACTGTGCAATGATCCGAATTTCCGAGAGGTGCAAGAACCTCAACAACATACTTTTCAGGGTTTGTAGTGAGGAAAAGGTCGAAGGTATTGTTCTGGTGCCCATCTACAAACGATATATGCGTAGGTTCATTCACTAATTGCGCAAGGTGATTGTGCGCGGCAAATAACTCAACGTATTGGCCTTCTGGAGTTGTTTTGTTGGTTGATAATTTTATGTTGTTTTGTTACTTTTTGTCTTATCAAGAGTTGTTTCAATTATTGTTATGTTCTCTGTATTGCTGGTGTGTTTTTAATAAAATTCTCTTAAATTACGTTGTTGTTATTATATTTAAAATCTTAATTATTTGTCAGGTGTTTTAATTATGTGTGTTTATGTTATGATTTTTGTTGTTTAATTTTTTGTCTTCTATTTTAGTTTTTTAATTTTTATTTTTATTGTTTGTAATTTAATTTAAAGAAAAAAAATATATATATTAGAAATGGCACTGAAACATTATGGACGGACGTCAGAAACACGTATTGACGGCACAAACGACAGAAGATATTTCGCCCAAAATATTTGAGGAATTGAGGTATCATGCCTTAGGTTTTGCATATCGACTCTATTATAATCAATAGATTTGTTGGTTGCCCGTCTAAACAAGTGGTAGAAAATTGGGACTCCTGCATCATTTTGAAAAATATGTTTGGAATCTAGAAATAGGAATGTATTCCTATAATATGGAGACCTTATAAGGTTAAAGGGTGCACATTAATATATGTTTCCTTATAAGATGGATAATAAGTTATCTATTCTACTTATTTTTGCAGCGCTGTATAATTCAGAGTTTGAAAGATATTTTCGGTAAATACTTTGCTGCGATTTATTCAGTGAGGTACATATTGTCAGACATTTTCTTTCGAAAATTCTTATCTTTTCATATAGGATGGTGAAATGTTTAAACATATTGAGCACCCGTAGTAATTATGGGTTTAATTAACAATAATTCTAACCATTTTCTTTTAGAACTTGGAATAGAAAAGTTTTTATATACGAAAAATGCTGTCGTGGCCTTTTTATGTTATTGACGATATGCTTGTCATAGTATAAAAATTTGTCCAAATAAATTCCGAGATATTTGAATGATTCTTTATTTTTTATTTTGCTGTTGTTTAGATTTGACATTATTCCAAAGGATTTCCAATTCGTTTTGATATTGTTATTACATATGTCAACAGTTGGACGAAATGGAATTGTTTCACATTTTTCAACGTTAATTTTCACCCGCGTTGCTGGGTGCTTTTGTGTTGTAGCTGATTTTTGACTGAGATAAAGAAAGCTTTAACTGTTGCCCTTCTCTACACATGCAAAATTTCACAGTTTTTGTTATATTGTATTGACTGCCAAGTTATTTAAGAAACTTCAACTCTAACCATTCTCAAGATATACAAAAATCATTACTTAATTTTTATGGGAGGTACCATACCTACTTATCCTATTTTTTAACTGATGGTTTGTACTATCTAAGAAGTCATTTAGACCTAATTCAGAACCTTCCATTCTAATCATTCTCAAGATATACAAAAATCAATATTTAAATTGTATGGGACGTGATGATGTGCATTGACTACGAAATTAATTAGACCAAAGTCAGAACCTTCCACTATTACCGTTCCAAAAATATATAAAAATCAATATTTACTCTGTATGGGAAGTGCTACTCCCACTTATCCAATTCGGCCCAATTTTTGACTGATAATTTGTATTGATCACAGAGTTATTTGGACTAAATTGGAAACTCTTACTATTACCGTTTTAAAGATATAGACATATAAATAAAAATGTTATATATACTATGTATATGGCAAGCCCAGTTAAACAATAGGAAGCCATACACCAAATGGAATCTTTATACATATGCTTCTTATATACACAGTCTTAAAAATATTTTCGACCTCACGCAAAATTTAAATGCTGTAACAAATTTCGTTTTCAAGTAAAACTTATGCAATGCTAAGGGGTTCACTCTAACGTCATTAACTCGCGAACCAATGGGCCTACAAAAACCGCATATACATAAAAACCTTGGTATTGAATTCACCTTTCGTTTAAGGGTTTATGAAATGAAATCGGCGCATTTCAGAGAACATCAATTACAACGGATTTTATAGTCCACTTTTATATATATAGATGTTTCCACTAGATTAAAGGTTGTTTGGAGTCTTTGATTTAAATATACGATTTTCTCGCCTGCATTGTAAATTATAATGTCGTCTGCGGGGTTTTTTAACTCGAAGATATAAATATTAAAAAGAATTGGTGCATTGACTGTGCCATACTGAAGGCCATTCACCATATTGAATTTTTTTGCTAGATTTGTTCCTGTGGTTCACTATGAATGATTTACCAGATAGCATGTTATACAATAATATTACTAAAATTAAGGAAAACTTGAAGTCAAGTAGTTAATCCTTGAACACAAACAGTATCAAAAGTCTTTTCCGTATCTATCAAGCTGTGCACTGTTTTTATTCCAATTCCAGCTGATGTCGATTACCAATTTATTAATGGCATTGGTTGTTGAATGTTTATGTTTAAATCTAAATTGTTTGTCGTTTACCAAGTTAGTATTTTTACAAAATTTATTAATAGTATTATGAACGCACAGTCAGAACAGTCTGGTTACGCTCAAATGATGTTTTTGCTTCCAAAAATTCAGTGAATGTACGAATGACAACAAGCGCCGAATTTCATCAATATAATGTTCTTTTCATTTTATAATTTAATCTTTGCTTCTATCCATTACTTTCTTAAACTTAATTTTTTTTTTAAAATTTTCCCTTTTAAATTTTTTATTTTTATTTTTTTGTAAGCATTGCGAGTTTTTCGACTCGACTCTTGTGAAAATTATTCCAGAGACTATGCGTGTAATATGCTTAGAGTTCTTACCAAACAGAAAGTTGGCCTTCATATTGTGCATATTAATGCTCAAAGTTTGAATAATAAAATTGAAGTAGATATTATTTGCTTTTCCGAAACATGGTTCTCATTGAACGTTCTTAATTAGGTTTTCGATTTACATAGACTTAGGCTATTCTGCTCTGATAGAAGGATCCTTGTTAATAATATTGAAACTGCGGCAAAAGGTGGTGGCGTTGCGATTTATGCTCGTGATACCATCTCTTGCAAAATAAGACAACGTAATGAGATGTAATGAGGCAATGGAAATGAATACTTATATCTCGATATTTCTACGAAAGACATGGGTAGATTTCTTTTGGGTTGTGTCTATCGCCCTAATAATAGTATTAATTTGATCCTCTTATATCCATTATCCATTCTATATGAGGATATTATTATGATTGGTGATTTTAATAATAATGTTCTTGCAGATAATCCTTTGATTGTCCCTATGCTGTCACTTAACCTTGTTCCTATAAATACTTCTACATCCACGCATTTCGCCTTTACATCTTGCAGTTTAATTGATCTTGCCTTCGTTACTTATAGATCGAAAATTTTACTTTATGAAAAATTTCGGCTTCGTGTTTTTCTCATCATGATTTATTATACTTAACAACATAAGAATAACACAACATAAGACTAATATGTTGTTAAGAATAATGTTATGTGACAACTTCTGGCCAGGATAAACGCAGTACATACCGTGATTTTCGTAGCATTAATTATGCAATGCTAAATCAGGGCTTTAATAACATAGCTTGGGACCAGATCTATGAATGGGATGGTGTGGATGATAAATTATCTTTCATTCAGCAAAATGTTAGATCTCTGTATGATTTTTGTGTACCTACCATGACTAAACTCATCATGGCTGATCGAAAGCCGTGGCTTGACGAGGAACTGAAAAACTTTATTAAAAGATGTGATGATGCTTATAGTAGGTGGAAGAGATTCAGAACTGATGATTTTAGGGAGACACATACTATAGATCTGCTCGTAAGGAGGTTAATAAATACATTAGAATTGTCAAAAGCCGATATTAAATTGGAAAGTTTTCGGTTGTGTTAGACAGCAAATCGAAATGGAAGGAGATCTGCAAAATAGGTATAGGTCGAAAAGGGACTAGGATGTGTGATCCAGATGTCAATGTCTCAATAACCAGTTCGTTAACCTCAGCGTTCCATCTGCATCTAATAACATATATGATGACTTGTGCTATACCTTAACTGAATATCCTTTTAGTTTTTGTTGAGTTCATCAAAGCGAGGTTCTTGAATGCATGTCTTCTTTGAAATCTAAGTCTATCGGATCTGATAATTTGGACCCTAGCTTCCTCAAAGCACTAACACCTCGACTTTTGCCTTAGGTTCCATATCTTTTCAACTTAGTTCTGACTAAATCGACGTTTCCTGAAGCATGAGAAGTATCTAGAATTAAACCCATTCCTAAAAACAATAAAGAATTTAGGCCCATTGCAATATTACACTTCTTATCTAAAGTCACTGAAAACTTTATGACTAGAAAATCTACCATTATTTTGACAAATATAATGTTCTTTCTACTTGGCAATCAGGATTTATGAAATATAAGAGCTTTACTACAGCTCTTTTGAATTTTAGTGATGATCTCAGAGCAGATTTGGACGAGTATTTGGTTTCTATTCTAGTTCTTTTAGATCATAGTAAGGCTTTTGAGTCAGTTGATCACAGTATTTTGATAAGTAAGCTCAGGAAACTTTGTATTTTTCTAATTCGGCATGTACACCTATATATTCTTATCTTGTAAATAGATCTCAGTATGTAAATCTGAATGACAATATTTCTACTCCGCTGGAGCTTGAAAGAGGAGTTCCTCAGGGATCGATACTGAGTCCTCGTTTATTCTGCGTTTACCTGACGTATAGGTCACCAGTAGGGTTCACATGTATGCAGACGATGTACAGCTTTACGAAAGTTCACGTGCTGAAAATATTTACCATTCTATAGACCATATTAACAATGAATTACGCAGGGTCGACGGTTGGGCTACCACCAATGACCTTTTCATTAACCCTTCGAAATCAAAATGTTTAATAATTAATAGATCTAGGGGAGCTTTTGATGTTCCTCATGTAGTGATCAGAGGCAATAAAACTGACATTGTCAAATCTTCATCAAACCTGGCTGTTTGTTTTCAATTCTCGTTTAACTTGACCTGTTGGTATGGTATGCTTCGCAATTTGTGGGCTGTTATTGATTCAACGCCTTTTGCCATACGAATGTAACTTGCGGAGGCTTATTTAACTCCTGTACTTCTATATGGATGTGAAATCTTTGCTAACTGTGATGTTGATGATAGACAGATATTTAATGTAGCTTATAATAACATAGCCAGGTATATATTTCTTAAAGGGCGACATGACCACATTTCACCTTAGTCCTGTAGGATATTTCATGTAAAGTTTGAAAGTCTCTTGAAAATAAGATGTCTCATTTTGTTGCACAAGATTGTTATTGTAAAACGTCCGGTATATTTATTTCGTACAATGAAGTTCATAGATCGAATCGTGATAGTAAAATAATTCTGCAAAGATTTTGAACTCTCTTATCTTAACGTCAATTTTTAATATACACAACCAGTCTTTGGAATTCTCTACAAAATAATATTCAAAATATAAGCAATGCATTTACTCTTAAAAAAGAGTTGTATAGAATATTTACGTAATCTGTTTCTAATGGTTTATCTTTTTCTATTTTCTTTCTAGATCTATTTTCTAGTCTAATCTAATTTTCTATCTTATAATCTTAATCTATATATTTTTCCTATATAATTATAATGCATATTTAACTAATCGTATATCATCTACATACGTGTTTGTTAAACTTTATTATTTACTATATTATTTTGATTTTATAATTTTCATTATGTTTTAAGTTTTAATTTTTTTTTGATTTATTTGATTTTCTTCATAGTGTTGTAATTAATAAGATACATATCTAGTTGTACTATGCTTTCTATATTAATAAATAAAAAATAAAAGGGTCACCTTGACATGCGATACGCCACACCTTCCCTTTATCCAACGACCATGACTTTTTGCACAAAAGCACACATTTTAAGGAAGAGTTACGGTCTCTAACTTGAAAAAAATTTTCTTCCATACATCTAAAGACAAACCTATGGATAAACAAAAACTTATTGTAAAAGATCATTTAGATGTGTCAAATGCGGATTGGATCAAAACTGAATGCACAAAACAACAGAGTTCGCCTCCACACTGCCAATATTGCTTAGGTAACCACACTGCCAATTATAACTGCTGTAAAATTTATCAGGATCTAATTTAAAAAAAAAAAAAAAAATCAAATATGTTGAGCAAGGAATATATTCAACCGAACGTAGAAATCATAATTTTTCAATAAATAATAGAGGCTATAATCAATTAAATGGTATGCATTAGAATGAACCCCATCAGAACGAGTATAATATGCCGTACTCTGAAGCAGCGAAAACGAGTAACTTAGACCAAAGACTATATAATATAAAGATGTTTCACTCAATACATTGTGGAAAAATTAAAATTTTGTGCATCTTCGCATGCGGGGGACAAGTAACAAAAAACTTTTTCTCTACTCTCTTTATCATTTTTTGCAAATGTAAATTTTGTTTTTGTTAATGAAGCAGAGAACAAAATCACATTTTCTTGCTCTCTTGCTCCCTAGCATACAAAGTTCATAATGAAATGTGCATGACTGATATAAACACACATACCTATCGTCATCAGAAATCCAAAAACTAATACTTACTATATATGACCGAATGTATAAGGGGTGTATCCAATTCCGCCAATTTTCTTACTGATGATTTGTATTGACTAAGAAATAGACCAAATTCAGAAACTTCCACTTTAACTCAAGATATACAAAAATCAATGTTTGTATGGGACGTATCGAGCCCACTTGTCCAATCCCGTTCATATTTGCTACAGAACTTAGAGTATATGCACTGAATTGTTGTTCCAAACCTTATTCACATACCTTAAAAAGGAGAAAAAGGATAAGAGAATGACCACATACAGCGCCATCTGTTGAGAATTTTTCGACTTTTCTTTTTTCTTTAGTCTTCACCTAGCAATTATAAATACAGTGACTGTAAGAAGTATCCACTTTAGCCTGGTCATTTTCAAGTTTTAAGCACACGAACAAATTATAGTCCATTTTTATATATGTAAATATAGAATAGATATAGATATTTCTCCTAAATAGGTTTTTTGAAAATAGTAACTTTTAATCAATAACACTGGTTTACAAGGTTTCTGTTCACGGCTTAAAACATTAATGGGGCTGTTAATTTAAACTATCTACCTTAGGAAAAAATCTTGGACATTAAACTTTTGAGATATTACAATATAAAAAATTAAAAAAGTAAGTGTAGCATTATGTATATAAATATTTATTTGATTCCCTTATTACAAAAAGTCCCTTAGCATATGGTGATCTCAAAAGCTTGCTTAAAGAATTTTAAGCCTTTGTGACTCCGCTCACAATGCTAGTCACTCATATTTTTAAGGTTTATGGAAAAATTTGAAATAGGAACGTAAGAAGGAATATTGTTGGACTTATTTACACCCATGCTTATGAAATTCTTCATTAAATTAAACCAAATATTTTTACAATCATTAGTTGTAGTTTCCTGAAAATTCTCAAAGAACAAGTACTAAGAATATCCAAGGACTCACAAATATTTCCAGACTCAGAAATATCTGAAAATACAGTGTATGAGTCTTGAAATACCGGTTTTCTTTTCATAAAGAACGTATCTATCATAAAACTGTGACGTGTACCTCTACAAACAAAATGTGATAATAACCTATCATAGAAGGGCCCTCTTATAAATAAATATGCATATGTTTCATTCAGTGAAAAAAATTGTTATAAGGAAAATAAACAGTGAAATGAATTAATTATTAGGGGAAAAAATAACATGCTATTTCGTGAATTTTCAAAATGATATTTTTAAAAGGGTTAAAAATATTTACGCCTTTGAAAAATGTTACTGCAAAAAAATTATTTAATTTTATAAAATATCTGCAATAAATTCTCTCAGACAAAAAGATAACGGTTAAAAAGTAGTTATATTTATCTTATAATTATTTCTAGAAGGCCATTATTTTTTTTAAATTTTGACTCATTAAGAATTTTATTTTATTTTATTTAAGGTCTTCATATGTAAAAAAAATTATCTAAATTTGTAAAAATTCTCTTTGAAATATCATTGTAAATGATCAATCGCTACCCCTGCTCAAGGCCCACGATGGCATGATCAACTACGGTTTCGAAGTATTTACACTTAATGTGTAAAGACTGATGCTCGTGCGGCTTTGATTTCCAAGCTGGAATGCAAATGCCGTGTGAGCTACCGAGAGTCTCTGACCATGTCGCAACGGAAGCATCTTATGACGAAAATAGCATTTCCTCTTAGCGCTCCTCCTTAAGTCGGAATTTAAACTCTGCGGTAGGTAAGAAATTTTTCAACGCGATGGAGATTAAGACCGGCATTGTCTCTCTACTATCGGATGAGGATGCCGATCAGATGGTGGTGGCCCTAGATTCTGAGGGTCACCCAAATTAATCTGCATCGCTTCAAAGTCGCTTCGGCGGCCTTGTTCCTACGTCTTGCCAGAGAGGACTGGGAGCTCATACTTGTCCAAAAACCATGGATCATAAATGACAGGGTTGGCAGACTCAACGCCGTGGGATAACAAATGATGTATTGTATATCCACGACAAAGGTATGCCCAGGGTCTGTATTATGGTAAGGGCCTCTAGTATTGCTTTTCCACTTCACAGGTTCAGCGACAAGGACACCGTGTCAATGGTGATCGATCAGGTCGATAGATCTCTCTGTAGTATCATCGTACTTCGCACAAGTATAGTCTTAGCTTCCCACAAGAACCCGCAGGCCAACTGGTTGTAGAGGCACATGAAGCGGGCACTTCAGTAATAATTGGCTGCGACAAACGCACTTCACGAGCTGTGGGGAAGCTCGGATATCAATGAAAGAGGTGAGTGTCTTTTTGATTTTATTGTGTCAAATAATTTGAGTATTGCTAATCGTGGTGATGGACCAATCTTTCTCACTGTGAAAACAGGAGGGAGGTATTGGATATCACCCTAGTTAGTGGACACTCTTCTGAAATTATTAACAACTGGTATATATCTGGCCAATTTTCCTTCTCGGTTAAGAGATATATTATCTTTTTTATCGATATGTCTACTTCCCCTCTTAGGGAGATCCTTACTGTTAACAGGAAAGATACGGATTAACAGAATACAGGCCAGTCTTCCATATATTCCTCTTCCTATCTGTAATTGTTAGGATGTTGATAAAGTAGCGGAAATTTTATCTACTGCATTTAAAATGGCGGCTGCATCCTCGACGAGGCTTTCCGCGAGGAGAGAGAGGAAGGCCTAGGCGTCCTTGGTGGAATGGGAAATTGAGGATCTTTTCCGTCTTTGCGACAAGCTCTTTAATAGAGCAATCGGCGATTGAGAATTTATAAGACCAGGAAGAAGGAGCAATAAGGTGTGGGAAAGGAGCCTCATGGAGGAACTTAGGAGAAAGCGTCGAATCCTCTACTGAGACCAGCCGGTTTCGCGAAGTCTTGAGTTCCTCTTGCAAATTTTCCGATAGTATTCGAAGGTCTGACGGAAGCTGGACTACTTCGATCGTGGAAACTCTCGATCTGCTTCTTGTACCTACTTTCTTGGTAGCAGTCCTTTTATGGCTATTGGTGAGGATCTGGCTGTTTCATCCTCTGATTCAGGTATATTCCGATCAGCTGGATGGTATTATACCTGCTGATATCCAATATGGGAAGGATCTTATTCTTCCCTAACCATTGACTATTTATAATGCTTGTTTTAGCCTCATTTACATTCCTCTGTGCTGGAAGAGTGCTAGCGTGGTGTTAATTTCTAAGGTTTGAAGGGCATCATACGCTGAACCTAAGGACTTTAGACCCATTTATATCAGTTCTTTTCTCTTGAAGACAGTGGAAGGAGATCTTGACCTCCATTTCAGGTACTTTCTCGGTTGTTCACTTTTGTCTACTTCTCAAGGTGCGTATTCAAGAGCCAGATCAAGAGAGATAGCACTTTACTCGTTGATTTCGCAGGTGGAGAGATCCCCATACGTGCGAGTCTTGCTTGCTGTCTTCCTTGATATTAAAGGGACATTCAGTAATATATGCCCTACTTCAATAGCCAAAGCTTTACGGGACCTCGGCGTTGATAATGGCTTGGTCACATCAATCGAGCTCTTTTTTAGATCACTCCTCCTTCTAGGACGTACAGCGTCATAGAACCGACGGGGCTACCCCACAGGGGGAGTCTTGTCTTCGTTTCTCTGGAATCTTGCGGTTAACACACTCCTTAGTAGGGGCTTGACTTCTCTGGAGATACGCGGATGATATCGCCATTGCAGTGTCTGGCATATATTGTGATATTAACTATGCCTCATCTGGATCTGAACTGTATAGAGCATACCGCGTCATGATTCCAAATAGGGATTAGGCCTCTGGCTCTCTCATCCCCAGCGATTTAGTGGATGTCTATACTGACGGTTCTAGACTAGACAACAGGGTGGCTCAACCTTGGTGTCTCTCTTCGCTTTTCGGACTACTGCATTATGTTTCAGGCCGAAGTGAGGGACACTTTTCATGCTGCAGAGTGGATTCGGAGTTATGGCGCTCCTACCGACGATATATGTATATTGTTACGAAAATAAAAATGCCTAAAATTTGTATATTTAGTAGTTATGTGTCACTTTGTCAATGTCGTACTTATTTGCGTATTTGGCAGCACTGCTAAGTCGACCAACTGTACGTTGCATTTGAATTAACGGATATAAAATATAGAAGACATGAGACATTTCCGGAACCTTCCAAACTGTAGGCAATTAGGTATACAAAGAGACACGTCAGTTAGTCATCGTTTGGCTGTCAATAAATAAAGTTGTGTTAAAGCGAAAATAAAAGTGTTGTATAAACGAATATTAAGTGTTGTATTAGGACAAACAGTATAAAAGTTATAGTGGAATAAATAAAAACTGTAAAACAACAAAATAAGACGATGTTTATTTTATTTTAACGCAATTTAAACGAACTCAAACATTTTAAAATGGTTAAAACGTAACAATATATATATGTTCTGATAGACAGGCTGCAATCAGATCTTTCTGGTGTAACCTTAAACTCTAAGCTGCTCAGGGATTGCAGAGATTCCCTTGTGGCATTATTACGACAGCTTTGTGTACACCTCACCTGGGTTTCTGATCACAAGAACATTCCGGGTAACTATGCTGCTGAAGAGCTCTCTAGGGCGGGTTCACTTCTTCCGGACATTCATCCTCACGTAAGGCTGGGTGTGCCTCTTACCTCCGTTAGGCTTGTTATGAAGCGTAGGTATATCTTGGACGCTGAAAGAGCCTGGGCGGAATGCAGCTCTTACTTTATTGACAGACTCACCTGGCCTGGGTTAGATATGTAGCATACCAAACAACTGTTCAAAATGGACCGTCGGAACATCTACTCCGGTTTTTTCCAACCTTACCGATCATGGGCAGGCACGCACAAAAGTTGCGCTTACCTGCAAATGACTTTTGTCGTGGATGTGGATAGCTTGAGAAGGAGGAGACCGTGGTCCACTTTATCCGCCAGTGTCCGTCTCTTGCACGTAAGAAACTTCTCACATTGGGCTCTCCCTTTCTCGATGTTTTATCTGAACTATCGATCCTTGACATCGAGTCAATAGCGAGATTCATTAGACTCTCGGGCTGGTTTCAGACCTAACCTAGGGAAGTGCTTCTGTGTGGTGTCCCAGTTTGATCACCAGGACTCTGGTGAATAGAATAGTGACAACACGTTATGTGGTATCATAACGGTCTGCTATGCGTGCTCAAGTGTACCTTGTTTAGCGAGGCCGCTATCTATCCCATCCAGAACAGCCTTTATCAAAGGACTCAAAAGCATATATAAAGAGTAAAAAGATTGTTTTTAAATTCATTTAGGTGTTTATATATAATACAAGTTACCTCTTTCAAAAAAACTTTAATTTTGTGCCATTATATGCGAGAGTTGCGCACCCGTTTTTTATATTCTCCAGATACAGGTGTTTCACATTTGGCACTAAACATTGTTGATATTCGTTAAATTTTCCACGAACAATAACTTTTTTTTTATAAATTTGAGGAATTTCTATCAGCGTTGCCACTTTTTTCAAAGAGTGAGAGTACCGGCACGGTTTAAAAACGAATAAAAACTTGGACAAAAAAGGGGTACAAAGCACCATCGGTATTTTCTAGAAGTAAAACAGTTCAAAATATAAAGTTTTAATTAGGATGAGATAAATGTTTTATTAAACGAACAATTTACTTAAGTATAAAAATATAAAAGCAAATTATAATATGAAAGCAAATTGCCAAAAATATTTCCTAATACTTGGAATTTTCTTTCCATTTTTATTTTTGATGAGTGTTTTGTTCAGTTAGTTTACTGATCCTTAGTTACAAAATGAAATGTAATTTAAATATTTATCTTGTTTAAAATGTTTAGGTTTGTCGATAACACTAGGACAGTTTTAAGGATAACACAAGCACTTGGAACTTGGTTATTTTGCGTAGAGCAAATAATTGCTGAATTGTCATTCCTACGATTAACAATTATTAAAATAAAGCACAACATATATATGTATAGAATGACAAAATAATTATTAAAAACAAAGTAGAGCAAATATATAGACAAACATAATTAAAACGATGTAATGCAATATGTATGCAAAAAAACATTTCAAGGTTGTTGTTACATCTTGCGTCTGCACGTTTTGCTTACGCCAAAGCAAAAATAAACAAAACAAAAACAGAAAAAACCTTGTGAATATTTGAACATACGCCCCGCCGTTGAGCTAAGCTCAACATAAATTACAAGTGCAACAACTTTCAATTGCCCTTTGCTTACATATCTTAGCTTAGATTACTGATACTTTAAATTCTGCTGGTATATTGTTTTGACGCACTGCTGGACGTGAAGGCTTCTGATTGAAGTTTATCCTTCTGCAACATACTCTTCCCTATAAAATTTTTATGATAATTATAATAGGGAGAATTAGGGCGACATAGGCAATGGTAGCGTGTTTGATTTGTGATGTTAAGTCAACGGATACTCGTTGGTCTAGGGTGTTCTGTACTTCGCGATATTCTTAATTTGGTCGACATAAGATTTGATGTGAACACTTCTGACTTGCACCTCGTCTGGATAAATAATGTCACTCATGTGAATAATTGCTGTGTATGGCGCTTTAAACAGGGTAGAAACATTTTCATGCCCCTTGATGATGAAAAAATCGACTTTAAATGTGCAGTCTGGTTTTATTTTTAGAAGTCTAGATTAATTCAGGTTAGTAGTGATTTTTCTTGCCCACACACGGCGCTTATTTGCGTGGGATGTTGAATGGAATATATCCATTGATTGCTGTAATCCAACTGTGTTAGCGATGTACTGTCTATAACACGCTCAATATTACATTTTTGCGAGTGTTATGGTTGCGAAGTAGAATTTCACACAAATATTTCCTGGCGTTGTAGTTGAATTTTGATTGTATGTGTGGACACATGAATTCTCCTTCTTCAATAATTATGCATGAAGTCCATTGTTTTTTGGTGAATAAAAAATACTGATCTTTATGAGCATTTATAGCTAGGAAATCGCTACATGGTCTTAAGGTAAGCATTGTGTCATTTATTAAAGCCGGGATTGAATATGGCTTCAGAAGATCGAACAGCTTGCCATCGGATAATGGAATGGATATGTGAAAAATTACGTGGTCTTTGGTTACCCCTCCTTTCACCTGCGTAATCATGTACAGTTGAAGAATATTATGTCTTCTCACAGGCCATTCTAGCGATGCTGAAAGATGATTTCTTACTTAAACTAGTTCGGCTTGAAGTTAAGACGGGGATATAACCATGGTGGGAGTCTGTTAACACCGCTATTATTTCTTATTGAATTCTATGCAACCTTGTTGATGTCATGGAAAGTTAGACAGATAGTGACATAAACATTTGAAATAGTTTTACTTGCTGCTGTTCTTTTTCGTTTTCATGTAAACTTGATACAATTTATATTATTTTGTCGTCTGAATTGTTAAATTTTTGCTTAATATTCGTTTTCTTTCATTATATTGAGAGAAGCGTCAACAATTGAAGTCTGACTGATTTAAAGTTGTTTAAGATGATCTTCGTTTTCTCCAATTGTGTTGATAATCTTTGTCATTTTTTTTTTTATATAAGATCAGCACCCAGGGGATGGCCCCTACTCATGCAGTGCATTGTGCTGGTACTAGGAAAATAAATGGCAAGAAATACTTTCGTTGGAAGATTATTCCACAACCGAACAGTGCGACAGTGGACAATCAACTACAAAGGGATGCCCTCCACGAGAAATACGAGTACTACGTAAAAATATATAATTTTTAAGAATTAATTCCTTTATTTCTTTAGAACACATTCCGTTATAGTATTGATAGAACAATGAAACACACGCCACATTGCGACGGTGCTCCAATGAATCGATAGAGTTGGCTACCCTACCGTCATTGATGAGCATCTTCGCCCTCTCCTGTACGCGGTCGAGAAGCTCCAATATAGACTTTGAAGCACCGGCCCATACATGAGAGTTGTATTCCATTTTGGGTCGGATATAGGTCTTGTAAATATTAAGGAGATCAGATGGAGTGGAGTATTTCTTGCACCGTCTCAAAAAACCAAGGCACTTGAATGCTTCTTTCGACACTTGAAATATGTGATCATTCCAACGAATGTCACAGTGAATTCTCATGCCCAGAACATCAAGAGCATCTGATTCCTCAATATTCACATTACCCATTGACACAGATGACAGCACACCAACACGCCTGTGTGTCAAAAAACAACATTGAGTCTTACGTGCTTTAAAATCGACCCTGTTCGCAAAACCCCACTCGGATACTTTCACCAAGTCACTTGTGAGTGTGACGATGGAGGATGAATATGAACCATTCTTCTTACCCCAACCTCCAAAAGGCTCGGTCTACGATCAAAAGAATATGAGTGACAAATGTTGCTGTCATCCGCGAAAGAGTAGATAGGATTAGAAGTGAGAAGAAGAAAGTCGTTAAGAAATATTAGAAAAAGAGTAGGAGAAAGAACAGAGCCTTGCGGTACTCCTGAGTTTACCCTGAACTCGTCGGATGAGACCCCATCTATAACCACTCTTATAGAGGGATCTCGGAGAAAACTCGATATAAATCGAGAGAAGTGACTACCGACACCAAAAGCATTAAGTTTTGAAATGAGAGCCTCGTGCCAATCTCTATCAAACGCCTTTGAGATATCCAGAGCCACAAACTTACTCTCGCCAAAACCATGAATGGACTTGTTCCACTTCCCCGAGAGCAAAGCAAGCAGGTCACCAGTTGAACGGCCCTTTCGGAAACCGTGCTGACGATCGCTAGGTAAATCGTTGGTCTCCAGATATCCCACAAGATGGTGATTAATCATACTCTCCATAACCTTGAAGAGTGCGGACAAACTGCTATTAGACGGTAGATCTCAGGGTTACTAGCCTCGCCCTTTTTGGGGATTGGCGTTACATTGGCAACCTTCCAGCAACATGGAAAAATACCGACGCGATATGACGCACTGAGAAGGTGAGCTAATGGACGCGCAAGCGTCAAAGAGCACTGCTGGTATGTCATCCGGCCCAGAAAACTTGTTAACGTTGAGATTTGCAAAGACCCTTTTTACAGCACGAGCTCGAAAGAATATACTGGGCATAGTTACTGATACTCTTTCAAGTTCGGGCAGTGATTGAACGCTCTCCGACAAGTGAGAATTACTTGCAAACATTTCGACCAAAAGGTTTGCCTTTTCAACCGGGTTCATGAATGTGTGGTTATTCTTTATAAAAGCAGGAACCGAATTAGCGTTGTTCCTCAGCCTTTTAACGAATGACCAAAAGTTTTTACTTCCCCGCGGAAAAGTAAGAACTTTAGCACGAAGGCGCTGCTCGTATAAAGCCTTTTCGCATCTAAGTACTGCGGCACATGAAGATCTCGCCTGTTTGCGAAGCAAATCAGTATGGGCACATTTGTTATTGCGCAAATTCCTGAACGCTTCCTCTCTGGATCTAACTGCCAATTTACACGCCATATTAAACCAAGATTTGTTTCTAGGTTTAATCGAAACTTTTTGGATGGGATGAAAATATCCATCCCCAGCCTTATTATATTCACCACCATTTCTGCCATGGCATCGACGTTTGAGTCAAGAAAACAAAGTTTCCAATTAAAATGCCCAAAAAATCGTTGAGCTCAGCCCAACGAGCATCCTCGTAGTTAAAAATAGAGCGTTCCGTAGCCATGGGTGGAACCTCGCGAAGGGCGGCGGACGAGAATGAGGCAGAAACTGTGCATTGATCCGAATTTCCGAGAGGTGCAAGAACCTCAGCTACATACTTTTCAGGATGTGGAGTGAGGAAAAGGTCGAGGGTATTGTTCTGGTGCCCATGTACACACGATATATGTGTAGGTTCATTCACTAATTGCGCAAGGTTATTGTGCACGGCAAGTAGCTCAACGTATTGGCCTTCTGGAGTTGTACGGCCTGAATGGCGTAACCAAGACGAATTATGAACATTGAAATCACCAGCAACAACAATTTCAGTGTTCGGATAATACGAAAGGATACTCGATATTGAGTCGGAAAGAGAGTCGAAGCCAAATATGGTAACCTCTCTTTCCGCGTTTGGGCTTCTATACAAAAACCCGAAGTGCAAAAGATGTGTCCTAATTCTGAACTTAACCAATAGACAGTTAAAGCGTTCTGCCATTACGTAAATTGAACCAAATAAAAGAAAAAATAAATATCTAAATTAACCACGAGTGAACAAAAATCAACCAACTCCCTCTGAATGCGTACGGAAATGGGATACTGCTGGTTGATTATTCAGCAGCCAGTATTATACCTTCACCAATGAATAATCCAACTGCAACCCCTCCAAGTGGTTCGCACCCAAAGGTTTGGAAAGGAATACTGAGGGGAAGGGAAAGCACTATTGCCGAGGGTAGGGCACATAATTAAATTCTCCCCTATGGATCAAACAGTCCTTCATTCTGCCGATGTTTAATCTTGCCCGTATTCGAATTAGTTATTGTCATGTGTGTATTTATTTTTTTATGTTAGTGTTTTGTTGTTTGTTTCATTCCAATAATTTGTTTTGTTATTAATATTGTTGTTTTCGTTCTTATTGATGATGATGTATTTTCTTGTTTTATTTATTTATTTTAATATTGTTATTGTATGTTCCGTTAGGATTGTTGGTCATTTTTATCTATATTCCACATTTCTCTTTTGAAAAATTGTTTCGTTTTGTTTTTGTTGGTTGATAATTTTATGTTGTTCTTGTAAAAATATATTTTTCTTTTTATTTTTTTAATTTTTATTATTAACGTATTTTTATTATTAACGTATTTATTATACGTATGTATATACATATATGTTCTGTTATTGGTTTTTTATGTTCACTTTTGTGTACTTTTATTGTTTATCATTGTTATATTTTATTTTGTAATATTGCACTGTTTAGATTTATTGACACAGAAACAACATGGACAGAAAAGCGAAACACGTATTGACGGCACCGACGACAGATCACTATCATTTGCTCAGCATAATTTGAGTCTAGAATACTAAACAGTGAATTAGTAACATTTTCCACAACATTGATAGCACGCGTTTAACCCTTCTTTTTTGCAGAAAGTTTTTATCCATTAGCTCTGATCTGAAATCGACAGCCTGTAAAGCACCTTTGTAGGTATATTTTTGATTAAGGAGATGAAGAAGGTGCAATGCTGTTGTTTCGTTTATAAAAGTGGCCATTTCTTGCCAATATGGTTTCAAATTATAGTAAGAAATTATAATAAATTCCGACCGCTATACTCGTGTATTTCAAACACATTCGAAGTATAAGCAGATATTGGGCTCAAACTTAGTTATTTCAATGCTGTGTGTAAATACGAGTTGAAGTATGAGCAGGAATGTGAGTAGCGTAGTCATGGTCGTATTTACTGATATTTGCGGTTTTTTGGCATGCGTTTTTTTACCACTTGGATGATTGGGATATTGAGTATCTACGATTAATTCATTGTTATCACCAGGTGTGTACTCGATTGTTGTTGTTCTTCAGGCACGTCGCTAAGCTAAGGAAGTGGGGAGAAATAGTTAATTGCTCGTTTGAAAACTCCTGACGCTGTATGAACATCTGCAACTCTTACAATCCCGTCGTTCCCCTTATAGACTTCTATTACACGCCCCAGTGGCATTTCATAACTGGAAAGTTATCCTCGTTGATGATGACGATTACTCAAGGTTCTAGATTCTTCGATCGTTCTCACCATTTGTTTCGATACTACAGTTGATTAAGATAGTCTCGTGACCACCTTTTCTAAAGTTCATGTTTGAGATGAGAAACTAGTTTCCATCTTGTCTCTAATTTAAGGTGTGTTGGTTTCGCTTGTGAATCGATTTGAGCTGTTAGTGGTTCACCTATCAGAAAATGTCCTAGGTATAGAATTTAATATTTCTTCAATTTCAACAATGCTAATTTCAGGTTCTTCGTAAGTTAAAGATGCATTTCCAAGGTTCTTATAAAAGGCGTTTTGCTGATTTGACAGCTGCCACCTACAGGTCACCAAAGTGTGGAGCCCTAGGAGGAATGAAATTAAATTGTATGCCCTACTTGTTGCAAGTGTTCGTAATGACTTTTTTGCGTTTGATGAATATATTATTGAAAGTTCAGGCTATTTGTTATTTACTCCAACGAAATTCGTTTGCAATATCACAATATAAATTCTAGCAATCTCCACGACGGGAAATGAACCGTTTAAGTGCACCAATAGGGGCTTCTGTGATCAGATCGCTCACAAGTTCCAAATATACAGCTTTGGTAGCAAAACAAAAAAATACAACAATGTAAGTCTTTTGTGGTCGTTTTCCCCTCATCTTATAGTGTACAGCAATTTGGCCACAATAATCGACTCCGACATTAATAAATGCTCGTGTTGATGTGACACGTGTTTCAGGTAGGTTTCCCATTATTTGCTGGAAAAGCTCTAGCTTAGCTCTACTGCATGTCGTTTACCGGTTAACTCTGGCTCTTGCCATAATTTTTCCTTTTATTGGCCAGAAACGTTGTCGAACAATTCCTGATAATGTTTGTACTCTGCAATGCTTGTGACCTTCATGAAGTGTTTGAAATATTAATTTTGAAATAGGATGACTGAAAGGAATGAGAAGTTGGTGGTTTGAATCATATGCCAATGAAGATCCGTCAAGTCGACCACCAACGCGAATTAATCCGTTTTCATTCAGAAAGGGTGTTAGACTTTTAATGCTGATTGATCCCTGTACTTTTCTATAATTTCTGAGTTGATTTATTTATTCTTTAAGTTCTGACCCTTGAACTCGCCTGATGATGGGCACCAGTGCTTTATTGAGTTCCGTTGTTGTTATTAATCTGGATATCTGCCTCAATTATGGTTGACATTTAGTATGAATAATAAACCGTAGAACGTACCCCATAATTCGCTGTAGCCAATGGAATGAATTTTTGTGGTTGATGTTGTAAATAAAGTTGTCCTCATTGCCAGTGAATCAAGGGGTTTTAACTTTCTGTCAAGATTTGTTGAAGCACTAAAGTTTGAATTGAATGTAGGTGGCCAAACCTTCTCCACTCCATGTAGGAATAAAGGACCATAGAACCAAAGAGTGCATTCCTTAAGGGCTGTTGGCGACATTCCACGCGACAGTAAGTCGGCTGGATTGCATTTACAGCTTACGTGGCGCCATTGTTCTGCATGGGTCTCCTCTGGAATAATTGCAATTCGGTTTTGCGACAAATGTTTTGAACGATGCTGATGATGAGTTTATCCAAGAAAGCAGCATTTTTGAATCAGTCCAAAGCCATGTTGGGCCTGTATATTGAAGATCAGACTTGATTCTTGTAGATTCTAGTACAGCTTAAGTGGGGCTACGTGAGGCTTAGCAAAAAGTAAGTGGGTCATGTTGGTTCCATCTTAAAAAACTGATCGAATATAGACTACAGCTCCTTAGGTTTTTTCTGATGCATCCATAAAAATGTGTAACTGATAGGTTGTCGGAACTCTCCCTTTGAAAATGTGTCTCGATACTTGAAGAGTTTGCAATGCATTCAAGTCTGAGCGAAACGTTATCCACCTTGTATGCAGCGATTCAGGTAGTGATTGACCTTGCAAGATTCGATGTTACTGTACATTTAGTTATCTTCTTGGTGTTGTCAACGTTAACTTTAATACCTAGTTTGTCGTCTTTGGGTAGTAGATCAGTCCTAATATTTCGATGGTAACAGCTTTTGTACTTTCAAAACCAATTTAAAGACAGTAGTATGTAGTAAATGTTCTAAAGTTAAATAATGTAGTCCTGTTATGTTTTATGTATGTACTATATGTATGTATTATATCAAGAATGTGGTACAAAAGAGAATGACAAATATTATGTCTTATATAAAGTATGTAGTAAGAGAGAGAATGACAAATTCAAATATAAAAAAGTAGTCAAAAGACTGCATTCATGAACTTATACTATATCAGGTTAAATATACATAAAACATTGGTAGTGTTTTGACCGAACATACTGTGAGGAAGGTCAGCTTAGATTGGTAGAGGCGCAATTTTATGAATGGAGCGGCGAAGAATTCCCTTAATAGTTTTTAAATCAACCACTCTAACCATCACGACCTGTGATGGTCTTAATAATACTCGCTAAAAGGTGAGGTGGCATGTTGTCTGCATGTGTAATGATAAGTGAGCCTTTTTTTACATTCTCACTATTCTCCAGCCATTTACCTCGTTGTTTGAAATTGAATACGTAGTCTCGAGCCCATTGTACCCAAAATTGTTGCTTGAAATACGATATAAGTTGCCATCTTCTTAGGTAATTGATGTCTCTGCAACCTTCCAAGTTTTGGTCTTGAACCGCTATTAGCGATGAACCAATCAGCAAATGTTCCTGCACACCATTATTTGGATCGTTAGATTTAGCTGCTAACGACCGAGAATTTAAAATCGCTTCAACTTCGGTGAAAACAATCTGAAACTCTTCGTATGATAAATTGGCCTGTGACATGTTCTTGATGAGGAGTGTTTTTGTTGATTTTACAGCTGCTTCCCACAGCCCACCAAAATGAGGAGAACGAGGAGGGATGAACGAAAATGTGAAACCAGAAACAGCGCGGAAGTTCATGAGCCCCTCAATATTGGCGTCATCAAAGAAACCCTGTTTAAACTATTTGAGTTTGGTGTTAGTTACCTCGAACAAAATTTGTTGCGTTGTCGCTTTTGAGGTATTCCCTGTCTTCTAATGAATCTTGTTAAACACAAAAGAAAGGTATTAGGTAAAATGTTTTTTCTTCCATTATTATTTATTTATTTATTATTATTGATTATAAATTTTCTGTTCTTAATGGTTAATTCTAGCCCCGCTAAGCCAATGACTTGATAGCAGGAAGGAATAATAATAATCTAATATCTAAACCACAAATTAAATTATAAGTTCATATTACTTTAAAAAAATATTAGACATAGTATTCAATATATTCAATTTATTCATTGCGAACTTATACTAATATGCAAATTTTTAGTAAGTTTCTTTCTTTTATATATATATATATTTTTATTTTTTTTTTTTGGTGTTAATTATATTAGTTGGAAATTTGTTAAATATCGTGGGCAGAGTGATCTTGAGGGTGTTCCTTCCATATACGTTGTGAACAAACTTATACCGCTTCTGCGCCCGACGTCGTGGATTATATTCATTATCTATAACGTGCAAATATTTACTGTTGTTAAAAATTTATTTGCCAGAGTTGTATGGAATAATCCTTTAACATTCAGATCTTTAGGTCTTTAGCTATGTTGCCAGTGTTTAATGGACGTATTCGTGTGTTGTATGTATTTATTTGTTGGTTATTGTTGCTTGTGCCGATATTTGTTGTAGTACTGTTGTTACCGGTGTTCAAATATTGTTTCTTATGATGTTAACGTTTGTTTCCTGATTATTGTTCCTGTTGATGCTTATAGTATTGTTGTGAGTGTTGATGTTGCTTAAATGTTACTCGCTTGTGTTGCTTCTGCCTGTTTGTTCGCTGTTTACGTTGATATTTATTATGTTGTTGTTTCTGTTGAAGTTGTTTACATCTGGTATTCTTGTACTGCCAGTATCTATTTGTTGATTGTTGTTTATGTTGATGTTTATTGTGTAGCTCACATTATTTATTGTGCTGAGATCATTCGCTGTAGTATTGTATCTTTAAAATTCGATTTTAAATTTTTTGTATACTCTTACAGTGTGTAGCACTGCCCCATGCAGCAATTCCATGACTTATATAAGACTCAACTATAAGACTCAAAAAATATGTTTGCCTCAGAACGCTGTATGTTGAACAGTTACTTAGGTGGTACGAAACTAATTCGGTATGAACAGCTTTAGACGAAAAGCAAATAAAAATAGCCACGTATCTTTTATAGGCGACCTTTCCTTTAATTCGATAAGAGGTGTAGAAAGCAGTACAAAAGTCTGCACCTGAAATTAGAAACGGACGTTAAGTTTTGAAACTATCAGCAGGAAGATTTCTCATTATTTGTTGTAGTAATCGAGGGTCGTATTTGAAACAGTGTACACATTTGCGAATGATCTTACGAGATCTCTGGCATTAGTTACCCAGACTTGTTGCCGGAGAAGTCCTAAAGTGCTTTGGCACCAGCATGTAGATGTTTTCCATGCAAGTATTCGATAAAAATTTGTGTGAATTGATGGTCACTTGGTAAAAGTGCCGCGAGCTTTGTTTCATATGGTAATTATGAATTTGCTAGCCGGCACACACACGAATGCTAGTCAAAGTTAAATTGCCGCATTGTGTTTTGTGTAGAAAAGGAGTCAGCTTTTCAAGACTTGGCTTTAAGGTTTTTCTCCTGTTAATCAAATCAATTTCATTTTTAAGAGTTGATTGTTGAATTAAATATATGATTCGCTGAAATACCGACTGTAGCTCTTTGGAAATTGTGAACCGATTTCGGTTTTGTTTGTTAAAGGCAAGATGAACATAAGAAATTATATGCAAAATTCTAAGGTAAGAAGAAGGTCGAGAGACTAAATGATCGATAATTGGTTCTGTGATAATAGTAGTTCTAAGCAAAATTTTTCTAAATTCTTGTTGTGGAAGCACTGTTTTCCCAATATCTTTGTTATTGGGCCAACATGTTCAGACTTTAGCAGGAACTCAGGCCCGTTAAGCCATATAGTGTTTAAGAGGTCTTTTGTTTTAAGGGCACATACCTTCAAACAATGTTTTGGGTTAAATTTTGTATTTCCGGTACTCGGTTGGCGACGAAACAAACATAAGACGATGAGTGATTATTAATCCATTTTGAGGCTATTTGTGAATCTGACCAGAAGAATATTCGATAATGAAAACGATTAAATTTATGCATAATTGTGTTCCATGTCCGACTAATTAATAATGCGGCGCATAATTCTAAACGAGGTAAAGATTGGTGTATTACTGGAGCTACCTTGGATGTCCATATGAGTAAATTTGATTCAATTTCGTCCTTGCATTCCATCCGTATATAAATACATATGCTAGTTCAGAAGCATTTTCAAAACCGTGTATATCAAATTTGGCTTGTGGAGATACTCGTATTCATAGGAATTTTGGTACTTTGATTTCTGAAATGTATGGAAAAGTTTGCTCAGTTTGTTTCCAACAATTTGACAGGTGTTCATTAAGTGATACATCTGAATCTAATTTTTGCTTCCACAATTCTTGAATCAATATTTTACATGAAACTATAATGGGACTTAAACCAAGAACCTCAAATATTTTTGCTACAGCTGACAAACAGATCTTTTTGTTTGGACGTTGACGACTGGCAAGTTAAAACGAAAACTAAAGGGTCATCTTTGAGTTTCCACGACATTTCAAGAGCCTTTATGATATATTCATCAGTACTTTTTAAATTCAGGTCTCCATTGCAGGGAGCAATATATATGTGCAGTTCAAATTCCACTTCGACATTTCAATTCCAGCTTTTTTTATAATTCCAATACTTTCATGTCTTTTGGCTGAAAGATCAGTGAAATCATCTGCCCCGGTGAGTAAATCATCGACGTACTAGTCACTCTTGAGGATTTCATAACCAACAGGATAGTCGTCTTTATAAGAACCAGCGATATAAAACAAACTCCTGAAAGCTAAAAATGCTGTTGTTGATGTGCCATAAGTCACTGTATTTAGTTTGTATAAAGTGATTGGATTATTTGGGTTTTTTCTCTATAGGATTACTTAAAAACGGCGATCTCTTTTATCCATGAAAAACTGTCGATACATTTTGCAAATATCACCTGATAAAGCAAATTTATTCAACCGAAAGGATAAAATTGTTATAATGAGGTCCCGCTGTATAGTTGGACCAACCATTAAAGCTTCATTTAACGAAACGTTTGTCGATGTATGGCACGACGCGTCAAAAACTATTCCCAGTTTCGTTGTGGTCGAAGAATTGGGTGGCGTATTGCGAAGAATTCAAGCTTTCTACACTAACTGGCGACACGTGGCTCAGTCGAATGTATTCCTCCATAAAATCAATATACATAAAACGCAAATACTCATCTTTAGAAAACAGCATTTCTACGTACAGAAATTGTCTATGAGCTGTTTCCATGGAACTCCCTAGTTGTCTTATTGGCGATTTGAATGGTAAACGCACTTTAACTCTGCTAGAATCGAAAACTGCATTTTGGATGAAATGGTTTTCACACAGTCGCTCTTCTTCTGTAAAACTGGATGACTGTTGATTAAACTCTTCAATTTCCCGAAAAGATCTCAGTATAGAGTCCAGATTTTCACTTTTTGTTATAAAATTACAAGACTATCTGCGTTTAGAATATTGAGTGTTTACATTGCCGCTAATGACCTTTGGGTTGGACCTCGATAAGTGCCAATGCTTGGCCACATACACAAGTTAGTAAATAATTGAATTTGTCGATTGTAGGAATGCTTGATTCGTTATGCACTAATGTCTCGAATGTGCTCAGGAATCGAGAAAATTCCGAATATTTGCCGCTTAATTTGAGTAATTTGATTTGTGGCAAACGGTGCTAATGCGATGGAATTATTTGCGTTGTATTTAAAATACTTTTTCCAATATCGCTAGAGTTGCGTTTACTATTCATTAAATTAACGAGGGGTGCCTTTGCGGAGATAAGAAGTTCCTAAATTTCCGAACGATTTGAATCACACTCATCCATCTTTCTGATTTGTGCCTGAATGTGGCTGATTTGCTTTAAATATGATTCAAGAATTTGAAATCGGCATTCCAGAATTGTATAATCAGATAAACGTTTATCTTTTTTAATTTTTACTTTCATCTGTGTGATGTTTCGCTTCATTGTTGCTCGCTGTTGCCTTAAGGAAGTGAGTGCATTGATCCCAACATCTGTTTTGTCATTATTCATTTCGTCAACACTAATTTTCAAGACAAACTTAGTAAAGTTATTTTTTTGACAATTAGTAAGTAGAATGTAGCAAATGTTGTATTAAAGTTCAATAAATTTGACTTAAAATTTATGAAATTTGTAAATAAATTATAATTGATGGCGAAGTACTAAATGTTGACGATAAAGTACGACAAGTGGTACTTGCGACACGAAAGGTATTAATTTACTTCATGAAAGTCGAACACTGATAACAAGTGCCAACACTAGTTGTTGAATTTAGCATGTATATAAGACAACCGCCTGCGTATACATATATATATGCATGTGTATGTGGCGTGTACGAGAGAATACAAACTACTGTGAGCGACCACGTAAGAGAATTTAAATTTTACCACTTACTTGTTGCTGAGTGCTGTTAATGATTGGATGCAGTGTGACCATATTAGCTTTTTTATGTTCGATTTAGCTTCGAAATTTTTCATTTAGCTTTTAGCTTTTTAAAAATTAATTTAGCTTTTTTTTACCTTTTCTGCCATTTCAACAAAAAAGGTCAATAGAAAAAAAATAATACAAACATAGTAAAATCTGACATCAAAAAACCATAAAATTGTAGCATCACAGAAACAATAGTTTTTTCATTGCTTACATGCTAATATTAAATAGTAAATTCATATTCTTTTTCATATAAGTTTTACAGAAAAGTTTAAAATAATGATTTTTGTTGGCCTTACTTTTTTGTATCCATTTAAACAAAAAAAAAGTTAATACAAAGAAGGATTTTCTGTTTATCTCTGAATATGATGCCTTTTGAAAATCCTTGATATTTCTTAATTTCAAAGGACGTTTAGTGACAAGAAAAAAAAGAGGTGCAACATTTTTTATCAGAAAAGAAAACGTCATAAATAAGCGGTTTTGTTTATTTGCTATTGTGAACTAATCGCCTGTGTTATGTTTATTATTCGTATACAATTTTTCCCATAAACTGGACAAAAATAATGCGATTGTGTAAATGGAGCACTCGTTTAAAAGATGACTTTTAAATTTGAATTCTGGTCAATGGAGTTTTTTAAATCGTCGCTAGTGTAAAAATTTATATTTTTTAAGTAAATCAAAAAAAGGAAAACGAATGAGGATATTAAACGAAAGAAATCTTAATTAAAATTGGATTATTATAATGCCAATGAACATTTTTTATTCGCCGAAAATTGGCTGGGAACTTTAAATTCATGCACCCTTGAGGCAGGATTTTACCTCTTTCAGGTTCTGTACAACTCTCATAAATATAAGATAAAATATAAGCCAATGGCTAATAATAAAATTGACTAAATAAAAGCAAAATTTACCAAAAAAAATTTTTCTACAACTTTATTTAAAACTACCTTAACAACAACACCGGATGCCAACTATTTGTTTTTATAAAAAATATGCAAAGGCGTCTGAAGTAGATGATGACTGTTGGCAATAAAAAATTGCTTTTAAAAGAAAAAATACAAAAAGCCACTAGTTTAGACGTCTCAGATGTCAAATTAAAAATAAAAAAAACACCCCCTACTGCATTTTTGTAAGTTGGATCTATGTATTTGTGCTTTTAATTTCAAAAAAATTCAGTTTAGTTCCTCACGCGTGGTGGGCTCATAAATGAACTGAATAAACAAAAATATTATAAGTCTTATTCGCATACTTTTAGGTTTGCCAATTTAATAAATTTTTAATATTAAGTGACAACTAATGTGACTTATTTGGTCCGTTTTTCCCAGGTTAAATTTTGAAAAACAGCATAGCCTATTTCGTTAGCTGGATCTTCGACTGTCTTCAAAATTTCAGCAAAATCGGTTCAGTCATTTGATTGCCAAACAAACAAACAAATTTATAATATACATATGTATATGGATTTGAAAAATGCATGAAATTGAAAATTACATTTACATATGTATGTATTTCATTTGAATTCTTATTGAAATTCATTCAATTAATAGCTTGACTTTTATGCTGATCCAATAGGTTTAAAAGTAATAACTAGTTTATCACCTAAACAATTGTTTTTACTTCAGATTTAAAGAAAGCCATTTATATAAAGTTTTATTAACCTCATCTAATTAATATTCAACTAACAAATATACGTTAAAAACAATTTAAAATTGTATCTTATTTTTTAGCTGAAAATAAAATTTGTTAGCTTTTTTTGAACGCGATTTAGCTTTATGTCATTTTAAAATCTGATCACACTGGTTAGATGGCAATTTAACTTACACAAAAAAGGGGTAAAGACTAGCATATACCAATTTATGATAATGATGATGATGTTCGTGTTACGAATATGGGTAGCAGCGAGAATGATGTAGATAATGATGATTGTATGATGCAACAGCGAAGATGTTGACTATAACGATAACTGGAAGAGGCAGTGAAGATGATGACTATAACGATGACCGGATGAGGCAGTGAAGATGAGGATAACGATGATTGGATAAGCCAGCGAATAATGTAATAACGTTGACTAGATGAAGCAGTAAAAATTATGACTATAACGATGACTGGAAGACGCAGTGAAAATGATGACTATAACGACGACTGGATGAGGCAGTGAAGATGATTATAACAATGGAAGACGATGATATTTGTATGATGATGATCATGAGAGAAGAACGTACGAATCTGATAACTGATCATATGATGCCGCTAGCGAGGTTGCCTTTGGAAAGCTATTTGTCACTAAATTGGTTGTGTTTTTTCTTGCATTTCATGCACACTGCTGCATGTTTCTGTAGCTCCTTTGGACTAGTGATTGTCCTTTCATATAGAACATGTGGGCTGCTATCCAACTTTTTAACGAGTATGTGAAGTAGCATGGGATCCCATGATGTAGTATCAATCCCGAGGTTGTTTAACACATGTAGACATTCCTGAGCGGTGTCATGTAACTGTTTTATAGCAGCAGCTGACGGTCCGGCATTGTAGCGCTCTTTTAGTAAGTTTCAAGCCGTCGTATAGTTTTCCGCTGTGTGGCTGTAAGATTACTTATAAGTCTTTCAGCTTCGCACCCAAAGTTTGATTTGAGGAACCACATCTTTTGTATGTTCCCACTTTAGATACTCTCCATTGAATTTGGGGATTGACATCTTAGGTAATGGCAGCACGTTGTTTTGTACAGGTTCAAAAGCTTGCTCTTGTATACGAGGGGATAAACTGAAATTTTCAATCACTAGTTCATCCAGATTTTCATAGACTTACTAGTCGTATCCTACTTTTAAGGGATCTTGGCTGGATTCCCACATGGTGATATGAAGCTCTTGAATTTCCCCCACACTTTTTCCTTTAACTTCATGTTAGTGGCTGTAGGATTTATGGTTATAAGTCGCCTCAAGTTATTGAAGTAGAATGAAGGGAAATTCTAGTAGGTGCAACAGACTTCTTGCTTGTGTCTTGCTGACTGGTTGTCTGAGTTCGCTCTTGTGCCATTTCAGCTCCGGCGGATTGAAATATTTCCCGGTATTTTGTGTTGACTTCCCCAATTTTTTGATAATAGTTGTCGGTAAAATATTTGTGGTCTAGTTGAACCTTTTCAAGACATCGTATTTTGTTGTCGGTAGCTTCGAATTCACTCCATGACGTGTCAAGCGTATTGATTCTCTCTTAATATTAATTGATGTTCTTTCGAGCAACTGAATCCTTTTTAAAATTTCGTATGATGGCTTCAATTGACTCCCCCGTTGTACTGGGAAGTCGTCAGCTAGTCCATCATCAAATCGGGTGAAGCTTCTTTGCCGGTAGCCATTTTGCGGATAAATGTTAAAAAGGCAGCTGAAGATTGATTGAGCTTAAATCACGATCAACAATTATTAAAATAAGGCATAAGAAATATATATATATACAATAACATAATAGTTATTAAAAATGACGAATAATAAATATATAGAATAACATAATTAAAACGATGTAAAGCAATATGTATGCAAAAAACAGTTCAAGGTTGTTGTCACATTTTGCATCTGCACGTTCTGTTTACGCAAAAAAAAAAAAAAAAAAAAAAAACAAAAAGAAATAAAGCAAAAACGAAAAGACCTTGTGAATGTTTGAAAAATGAGAAAATACATCAGAAACACGTATATAACAAAAATTTAGCACTACTTCATTCTCGTATTGATCGTTTTTTTATTTTTACATGTCGTCAAATGTAAATCGTACAATAGTACAAGATACAAATCTAAAGCAAAGACTACATATTTATGAAGACGTTGCTCTGCCACTTACTTTTCAGCACAAAAGCCAGCAGTGGATTTATTATAAATTCATAAGCACAGAAGCACTTCCCTAGAGCAGATCGGAAACCAGCCCGAGAGTCTAATGAATCTGGATAGCTCGGATAAGCCATATATATATATATATATATATATATATATATATATATATATATATATATATATATATATGCTCTGATAGCGAGGCGGCAATCAGATCTCTTCCAGGTGTGACCTTCAATTTTAAGCTGCTCAGGGACTGCAGTGATTCCCTTGTGGCATTATCACGACAGTTTTATGTACACCTCACCTAAGTTCCTGGTCACAGAGACATCCGGGGTAACTGTGCTGCTGACGAGCTCGCTATGGTGGATACACTTCTTCCGGAAATTCATCCTCACGTAAGGCTAGGTGTGCCTCTTAACTCCGTTAGGCTTGTGATGAAGCGTAGATATATGTTGGAGGCAGAAAAAGCCTGGGCGGAATGCGCCGCTTGCTTTATTGACATACTTACCTGGCCCGGGTTAGACATGTAGCGTACCAATCAGCTATTCAAAATTGCCCGTCGGAATATCTCCTCCATTGTTTCCATCTTCACCGATCATTGCGTCATGGGCGGGCACGCACAGAGGCTGCGCTTGCCTTCAAATGACTTTTGTCCTGGATGTGGATTGCCCGAGGAGGAGGAGACCGTGGTCCACTTTATCTGACGGTGTCCGTCTTTTGCACGGCGAAGAATTCTCACATTGGGCTCTCCCTTTCTCGATTGCTTATCTGAGCTATCCAGATTCATTAGACTCTCGGGCTGGTTTCCGATCTACTCTAGGGATCGGAAACCACTGCTGGCTTTTGTGCTGAAAAGTAAATGTTTGGCAGTGCAACGCCTTTATAAATATATAGTCTTTGCTTTATATTTGTATCTTGTACTATTGTACGATTTACATTTGACGACATGTAAAAATAAAAAACGATCAATACGAGAATGAAGTAGTGTTAAAATTTTTGTTATATAAGTGTTTCTGATGTATTTTTTCATTTTTCAAACATTCACAAGGTCTTTTTTGTTTTTGCTTTATTTCTTTTTGTTTTTTTTTTTGCGCAAACAGAACGTGCAGATGCAAAATTTGAGAACAACCTTGAACTGTTTTTCGCATACATATTGCTTTACATCGTTTTAATTATGTTATTCTATATATGTGTTCTGCGTTATTTTTAATAATTATTATGTTATTATATATATATATTTGTTATGCCTTATTTCAATAATTGTAGATCGTGATTTAAGCTCAATCAATCTTCAGCTGCCTTTTTATAATTTATCCGCAAAATTGCATCATCCGAAATTTTAAAAAGGATTCAGCTGCTCGAAGGAATACCTATTATTATAAAGAGAGAATCATTACGCTTGACACGTCATGGAATGAATTCGAAGCTTCCGACAACAAAATACGATGTCTTGAAAAGGTTCAACTATACCACAAATATTTTACCGACAACTATTATCAAAAAATTGGGGAAGTCAACACAAAATACCGGTAAATATTTCAGTCCGCTGTAGCTGAAATGGCACAAGAGCGAACACAGACAACCAGTCATCAAGACACAAGCAAGAAGTCTGTTGCACCTACTAGAACTTCTCTTCCTTCCACTTCAATAACTTGAGGCAACTTATAATCATGAATCCTACAGCAACTAACATAAAGTTAAAGAAAAACTGTGGGAGGAAATTCAAAAACTTCATTTCACCATGTGGGAATCCAGCCAAGATCCGTTAAAAGTAGGATACGACCAGTAGGCCTATGAAAATCTGGATGAACTGGTGATTGAAAACTTCAGGTTATCCCCTCGTATACAAGAGCAAGCTTTTGAACCTGTACAAAATAACCTTCTGCCACTACCCAATATGTCAATCCCCAAATTCAATGCAGAGTATCTAAAGTGGGGAGCGTTCCACGATTTATTTTCACAATTGATCGATCTTCAACAAATTTCTACCGTACAAAAGATCTGGTTCCTCAATTCAAACTTTGGTTGCGAAGCTGAAAGACTTATAAGTCATCTTACAGCCACAGTGGAAAACTATACGATGGCTTGGAATTTACTACAACAATCAACGAGTTCTTATAACGACTTTAGTACAACAGCTGCTGGCTCAACCCAATGCCGAACTGTCAGCTGCTGCTATAAAACAATTACATGACGCCACTCAGGAATGTCTACATGAGTTAAACAACCTCGGGATTGATACTACATCATGGGATCACATGCAGCTTCACATACTCGTTAAATTGGATAGCAGGCCATATTTTCTATATGAAAGGACAATTAGTAATCCAAAAGAGCTACAGAAAATCAACGATATTTTGAGATTTCTTGAAAATCGATTTGGAAGCATCAATCAAGCAGGAAGATTAGCGAATGTATGTGTATCTGCTGCCTCAACTAAAACAACTGAAATTATATGGCAGTTTTGCAAATATAACTTTAATCCGATTTATTGGTGCCAAAAATTTCAGCGACTATCAACAGCAAACCGCCTGAATCTTATTCAAAGGCAACACTTGTGTGTTAACCGCTTAAAAACAGGACATACCGCAAAGAAGTCAGCAGACTGCTGACTTGCAAGAAAAAACACAAATCGCTGATCCACCTGCAAGACAACCCTCCGTTATCAAGACAAAGCTCAACGAATGATAATGTATCCAAGATGTCGTCATCAGTGGAGAGCACTCCGTCTAAGACAACTAACCAATTTAGTGGCAAATAGCTCTCCAAAGGCAACCTCGCTAGCGGCATCATATGATCAGTTATCAGATTCGTACGTTCTTCTCTTAAGATCATCATCATACAAATATCATCGTCTTCAATTGTTATCGTCATCTTCGCTGCCTCATCCAGTCATCGTTATAGTCATCATCTTCACTGCGTCTTCCAGTGATCGTTATAGTCATAATTCAATAATACTTCAAAACGTCAAATGTGTACTGTAACCTTCGATATCTTTTATGGTTATTTACATTAGAATAGTGATTCTAACCAAACAAAGTAGTAATTTATTATTTTATCTTTTTCTTTATATTTTTCAAACAAAACGCAATTTTTTTGATTGCTTTATAATACCAAGGTTACAACGTTTCCAATGATACTTATATCTTATATCTAAGCCCAGCGGTTTAATTGATTCCAGAAATGGTAAAGTTCTGCCCCACTGTGCAATGTTTTAAAAACAGTTTTTTGCTTCTGCTGCACATATAGAATTTTAGGTTGTGAAGTTATAACCGCTAGAATATTTGTATTGTAAACTTATATTTCTTCTTGTGTTTGCATATGTGTGTGTGACAATTTGTTCCTAAACCAGCGATGCGGGTTCATATTGTTCAGCTTGCGAAGTTTTTCGGCTGTTTATTTATTCTTTTCGTGAATATTACAGCCAGGGTTGCTAAGAGAATAAAAATTCGCACCAAAAATTTTCCTAAAATGTACCAAAATCAACTGTATCGCTGACCTTTATTACATAGTCTTTCAATTTATATATCATACAGTATTTATTGACATTGCTTTTATAATTCCTGTAAATATGTTATTGTTCTTTTTTCCTTTAAAAAATTTAATAAATTGTAATAAATTAACAATGCCAAAAAATCTTGGTTAAAAAAATTCATACGCTTTGTTTACATTATTCCAAACGGCAACCATAAGGCACTCATTTTATTCAGTTGCTTGTTAGTCGTCAACTAAAAAGGGGTGTAGCGCATGTTTTTGTGTTTTTTTAATTTCAAAGAGATTTTGCAGAGAGCTAGAATTTTGTTTACTACATCTAGAAGTGTTAATTATAAGCTACACAAATTTATGCATGTTTATACTTTGTATGAATACCTCTTTTTTCACAGCAATTTAACTTCAGTTTATTTATCATTTGAAGTGTGCGCACCTCTGTTCTAACAAACGTACACATGCATACTTCAATTTCTTTCTTTTTTATTGCACCATCAAATAGAATATCTTAAGCACATAAATGTAAAATAATATTTCTTTGTATTTTAAATATAACAATGAACTCTCGCTTAAATCAATATCTACGATTTATGCAATAATATTTCTACTAATCTTAAGTGAAATATTAAACTCTCGCATTCGTTTCTAGTATATATTAGCAAAATTGGATTGAGTAACATTTATTGTAAACCATTAAATATTGATGATCGAGCAATATTGTCTGAAAATTCATTGTTGTAAACTATTATAAAACTTATATTGATTTTAAAGTAAACGTTAGTATTTAACTCACCAAAGAACAACACAGACGATTTTTTTTTAAACTTGTATTTGGAGGAGACGGGATGATACCGCAGAGTATTGTCCTTTGAAAAGCTTTTTTCATTTTTTTCAAAAAAAAATGTATAAAAAGTTTTTAACAAAAATAAATAGTAACTTTTTCGAAAAAACAAACAAAATATAATAAAAAAAAGATCCTTTGTAAGATCAGAGGATGAGAACCTACTTAATAAAAAAAACTAGTGAAAGATTAAAAGTGACTTTACACTATTGGCATTTCCAAGAAACCAACTAAATACAAAAGATTGCAACTTTAATTAACAGAAAAACGAAGTCCTGCCAGAAGAAATAATCAATCCCGCTACAAAGTAAGACAGTTCCAAATTTTTACGATTTTTTATAATATTTGCAAAAATTTGTATTTATTTATTTAAAATTTAGTTAATACATTAACGTATACACTAAATAGATACAAAAAGCAGCAGCTAGGACATTTACAGAAGTTAACACACAAGAGGGTATTAACAACTTTTGCAATTTACAGTAATTGTTGTATTAATTATATTTTACACGGAGAATCAGATTGGTTAAAAGTGTAATCGTGAGTATTTCTCGTATGATCCAACCTAAGTCTTATAATTTTTGTGACATACTTACGACAAAAGTCAATATTGGCAGAAGACCAGTTGAATATGTTGTTTTTATTATAAATTATAGATTTATACCAGAGATTTATTAAGTTCCATTGGGAAGAGTTTTTTACGATTATGTCCTTCATTATGTGTTTTCTAATATCACAAAAAATACTAGTGATCTTTCCTAAGAACGGGAATTTCTGAGCCTGTTTAGGAGTAAAATCTGCGAAATCATTCCCCTTTGTTGATGCGTGGCCTGGAATCCAAATTAGAACAAATTTAGGGAAATGTTCAATTAAAGAGTTCCTCATGCAAGTCACATAATAGTTGTTATTGCATATATTGGAAACTACACATACATACGATAAGGAATCAGTCAAAATGGCATATTCACCACCAGCGTCACAATTCTTAAAAGCTTCATAAACGGCTATTAATTCAGAAGAAAATACTGAGGTATAATTAGGCAGTATATAAGTACGTATAACATTATCTTCAGAAGTAATTGCCAAAGATGTAACATTCTCTGTCTTCCTATATCTAGACAAAGACAAATCAACAGGAAGTAACCATGGCGGATGACTCATATTATCATGCTTCAGTATTTTAATCGAAAACCCATATTCCAATGTTGTTAAGAAGCTTCTCTGTAATGTCGAAAATTACCATGGAGTTCTCTTTGATTTAAAGTAATTCTCAACAATTTTTCCAAGCGGAGTGTCAAAACAAGTGATAACTGATTTTATAAGCTTTCCTGATTCAAGTTGATATAAATAGTCCAAATTCATAACATTTGATTCAAACATAATGTTATTAATAGGAGTAGTTCTATGAGCACCAAGGGCACAGCGAATACTCAAGTTCACGATGGTTATAATTTTATTAAGAGAAGTCTTAGGTGTATTACCATAGAGGAAAAACCCATACCTAATTTTAAATATTATCAGCGCTTTTACTATGCTAATGATTATTGTAGTATTTGTATTAAATTTAATCGAAGATAAACATTTAATTATGTTGGAACACTTCATTAGACCCTTTACAGCATTTGAATTATGTTAGTTCCATCTTAGAGTTTTACTGAATGTAACACCCAGTATCCTTAATTCATTGAACTGCTTGAGTTGTCTCATATATCGCCAGTGACCATGTTACAGCAACAATTGTGTTTTCTACATATATGTAAATATTTACTTTTATTCTTTGATAAAACAGCTCCGGATTCTTCACACCATTGTAAAATATCGTTTACCACATTTCTTAAATCCATTGTTTTATTTCTGTTCTTAATTGACTTTATAGTTATATTAAAATCTTCCGCATAAGCACAAAAATTAATGTGTAGTGAAATAATATTGCATAATTTATTGTATGCAATTATAAAAAGTGGAGATCCCTGGGGGATTCCGCTATGCTAACCAAACGTTTGAGTACTTACTCTAGATATTACATGTTATTATTCGTTATCTTGAGATATAGATTCTGCTGATTCGACGTTTGTTTTTTTATTATTTTTCCTTTTTAATGCTTGTTTATTTCTATTTGATGTATTTTTCGGTAAGAGAGTAACCACTTTATGTTTAGAAGATTTCTGTTTTAGTTCCATGTTGGTTCCCGTTGGCGTTTCAATACCTTTGTAGTCAATTATTTCTCTTGGTGTTACATTAAGAGTATTTCCATTATTATTCGGAGTGGAGATAGAATGAATAGATGAATGTGAAGGAGTTAATAGATGAGTTAAAGGGAATCTATGGACTTTAATTTCAAAGAAATAGAAAATTTTTTGGACAGAACCTCGGGATAGAATTACCACACATTAAAGTAGAAACAAAGTTAGGACATATAAAACTAATAGTGAATACTGGAGCCACCAACTCAATATTCCAAAGTGGACATACCAAATCAAACCCCTTCTTCAAAAATAAAATATTTGGACGACGTGATTATTTTCTCCAAATCATTAAGGAACAATTAAATTGTATGAAATTGATATTTTAAAGATTAAAAGAAGCTAATTTAAAAGTCGAGCTAGACAAATCTGAATTTTTGAAAAAAAGAAAAAAATTCAATCTGTTTCTAATTTTTTTGTCTCACTGGTTACAATTGGAAATTCATTAAGGATTATTCAGCAATAGCTAAACCTATGACAAAATATCTAAAGAAAGATAAAAAATAAAATATTTCTGATTCAATATATCAAAAAAGTTTCAATGTACTAAAAACCTTGCTTATGAATGAATCGGTATTAGCATATCCGGACTTCACAAAAAAGTTCACGCTTACCACAGACGCTAGCAACAAACAGCCCAATAAGAAAGTCCATAGGATGACATATAAATGGCGTAACTAGAACTTTGTCCATATGATTTTTATTTAGTACAAACTTTCAAATGATACGTGTATAAATTAGATAGCAATCTGACTATCGATTCGTGAGTTATAGCATTTTGTTTGAAGTAACTTTTGTTATTGAAAAAAATTGAAAAAAGTGAATTTAGAGTTTTGATAAAGCATTGCTTTTTGATGAAAAAATACGGTGGAAATCAAACATTATCCGAACTCTACTCCTTCGAGACTAGTGGTACAGAAGTGATTTGCTGAATTTAAGCGTTATCCTACAGACTTATTGATTGACCTTTTTTTCATTAAGAGCTATTTTATCTCAAGGCAACCACCCAATTTGCTGTGCTAGTCGAACACTCAACTATCACGAAATAAACTATACGACTATTGAAAAAGAGCTACTAGCTATAATATGGGCAAAAAATATATATCAGGCCGTACTTGTTTGGAAGGAAATTTACTATAGAAACGGACCACAAACTGACTTGCCTTTTTTCAATTAAAGAATCAAACTCCAAACTCGTTAGATGGCGGCTAAAATTTTCAGAATTTGATTATGACATAAGATATAAAAAGGAATCCAAAAACAGTAATGCCGATGAATTGTCCATAATAAAAAATGAAGCAATTAGTATAAACGCAATAGTTTTCAGCGATACAATAATAAAAGAATCCATAACAGCGATTAAGTTATTTAGAAATTAAATTGTTATTAGAAAGGTAACATCCGGATCAATGAGAATAGGAAATAAAAATGTTTCTAAAAACAAAAGAAAAACATTATTCATGAAGGAACTAGACAAAGAATCTACTATCACCTTGCAAAAAAATCATTTTAATCCTACTCAACTAAGTGCTATCATAATAGACAATGACTTTTTTCCGTTTTTAAGGAAACATATGACGAATTGTTCTTAACTAAACAAATTTCGTAATAATATGTTTCAAATTGGAAGAGGACTTATAAAGTGAAGAAAAAAAAGACAACACCTAGATAAAAACCACAGAGGTATCACAGCTGTTTTGACAAATTTAAAACACGAATCTATCATCCTTAACTCAAGTTAAGAGTAACTCAATTTATAAACAATTTTAGAATATGTAACGAAGAAAAATACGACAGAAAACCCCCTAAAATACCTTTTAAAATCACATAAAGACGCAATAAACCTCACATTGACGCCTTCTACACTTTACAACAACAATTATTTATGACTATAATAGATGAATTTACAAAATTCGCTTCAGCTTATAGAATTTGTGAAAGAAGTAGGAAAGAATTAACATCAAAACTTATTCAATATTTCTCAATGTATGGCATATTTTATATTAATTTAATATATCAATAATATTAAATATTTAATATTATATATTAATAATTTAATTTAATATTTAATATTATTTAATATTATTATAATATTTAATATTATATATTAGAATAAATTTTAAAATATTAGGTAGAACAAAAAGTATTTTTACTCTTTTTCTTTTTTGTTTGTTAAATACATAAAATATTAAATACGTTTAGTGTTCCAAATTAGTTTTTTTTTTTTTTTTTGTAAAATCTAATAAGAGCATTTGTCAATCGTATGCGTTTCTTTGCAGCAAAAGTTATAGGTTAGTATGAATTATATATTATGCCTGTATATAGTACGCTTATGCTAAGGATTGCAAAATAATTGTACGTAATAGCCTAGATAATATAAGTAACAATAAGCATAATAGATAATATAAATAACAATAAGGATAAAAAATATAAAGGTTTTTATAAGTATAATACATTGTATATAGCCAGTAATGTATGTATGTGGAAAACCAGAATTATAATCTAATTACATATAAAAGTTATTCTATTATTCTGGTTTTTCGACCTTTATTAATCAAATATTAATAACTATACAAGCCTAAGATTTTTATATAAAAATTAAATTTTTAAATAAAAATTAATTTACCTTTTTATCGATATTTCGCTACTTCTTTGTGTAGCTTCGGCAGAAAATATGTAATTAATTTTATTTATTTATAAACAATTACATATAGATGTGTATACTTATTGATATAAAAATAAAATAATTTAAAAGACCTTAAGCTACAGAAATTATTACAATTTAAATATGAAAGTATAAACTAATGTCTTGGTACCATTTAAATAATTTCCGTACTTTTTTCACATAATTTCAAAAAATATGCACATATTTAAGTGCCAACAATGGTTTGCACAGCTGTTAGGCATTTTACTTCAGGTTGGTTCAATAACTTTACTTGCAGAAACTTGCAGCGAGAGAGTAAAAAATGTTTGCATAATTTCTCTCAAAAATGCTCAAAAGTAAATGAACACTTTACCAGACAAAATTTATAAGCTAAAATAGACTGTAATATATAGGTTTATATATTCTCTTTTGAAGAATATTTCTTTCATTATGTAAAAATTCAAAGACAACGTTTTCGAGCTCGTACTAAGTATTCGACCATTTCAGCATCGTTATCACTCTCCGAATCACTCGATGAATCAAAAAATACCAAAGGCTCTCCAGGAGTTTACTGTTGCCTAAATTGTAAGTACTTACTGTCAAACATATAAAAACGTATTAGTTATTAATTATTTAAAAATAATAGAAATTACCTCCATTTGCTGCAACATCCTCTAATCCTGATGTACTACATCCCGCGTAATTTATTTCAATATCTTTAGTCATCTTCCTCTGGTGCTGTTGATCCTAAGTTAATCGCAACATTTACATTTTATCGCTCTAAAAATTTACTTTTACTTACAATTTCTTAAATTTCGAAAAATTTTTAATTTGCTATTTTTTTTAGAAAACTTGATTTGTAAACACAAACACAAACACAAATCAGTTGTTTGAATAATTCTTGCATGTACAAATTTTAACAGCAAGAATTTGCACAGAATTTTTTTGTGTCTCAATTTCTTGCTCTCTCTGACGCTTCTTCGTTGCAAATTTTTTGAGTTAACACTTTTCCTGTAACAATTGTCACAAATTCGTAAAAATTTTTAGTTATTGAACAGACCTTTTATTAACTAAAACAGAAAAGAGTTAAACAATGAATAAAATTAAATAGTAAAATTAAAAATATATTAAATAAAATAGTTTATGGTATCATAGATGACGTCATTTCCTTTTTCGTCTCTGTACATTTTAAGGAAATGCAAGAAATTTAGACCAATAAATAATTCTTCAGCATTTATTAATTAATATTATTATTATTTTTTTTAATATACACGTATGAAATAAAAAAAGCAGAGCTATTTGTTGAATGGCTTTTTGTTTATTTTTGATCTATGTACATTTACTTAAATATTTTTTTCCTCTTTATGTCAAAAATACATGACACGATATATATAAGTGGCGTTACATTTACATTTTTGTTACATTTACGGTTTCTACGGTCGGCTAATAAGGCCTTTACGTTCGTTACAGAACGACTAACCATTTGTATGTATTCTCCATTTAGTTACCGTATTAGCTGAATATTTAATAATTATGTGGAATCTTGAGTCGGTCACATTTTTTCTAATCATTGAAAGTATTTGAGGAAGCTGAATGTCTTGTATGCAATCAGGTTATAAAAAGTATGTTTGCATCCCATCTCAAAAAGCATTATGATAGAGTAGATTCTGAATTACATTCTGTTTATGGAAATGATGGGAGCCAATTAATAAAAAAGCTTAATGAACAATTTATATTCAGAAATAATATATTCTCAAATAGTTCTTCTAGCGACACAACAGATAGTCAAAGCAAGGCTGCACATATATATAATAAGTTTAGAATTAGTAAAAAAAAGGTCGACCATTTGAAGATGGAAAATTATCTCAAAAATTTATCTTTATTAATTACGCATTTATTTGGAGGCATCGGAAAAATAATGGAAAATATTTTTAGTGAAATGCCTTTGTCGCCTGCAACAATAGCCCGCCGAACGAAAAATATAGGACTATTTATACAATAGGAAACAAAAGAAAGAATAAAAAATTGCCGATTTTTCTCCGTACGTTTTGACGGAAGTGTTGACATATCTGATACTAGCCAAAAGAATATTTGCATTTTGGCAATTTTTTTAACTCATTTGAAGAAATATTAAAAGTCAAATCGTTTTATGGAAATGTCACCGGTGAGGCTATTTATATTTTATATAAAAGTGTTTTATATTTAATTGAAACAGAAAAGCTGTCAGTTATTCGCACGTTATGAATATGTTATGAATACCCATATTTCATAACATAATACACCAGGAGGCGTTATTATCGAGAAGTTTGTGTCTTAAAGAGGCAATGAAGACAGCCATTAAAATAATAAACCGCCTAAGAGGAGTTAATTACGAGCTTAACATACTCACAGAAATCTCATAACGTTTCTGAAAGAACTCGATGCGGAAAATAATGACGTATTATTGTATACGGAGGTGCGATGTCCAAATAGGGGAACGTCTTTTTAATCTTAGAGCGGAGTGGAAACTTGTCTTTTAAACACAGCATTGCTCCAAAGATAGAGATATTTTAAATGCTTTAAGATGCCCAAATTTTCTCTACGACTTAGCCGATCTGGCTGACATGACACAACATATTAATAGTAAAAGATGTAACACAATTTTACTTATAAATTAAAAAATGTTTTTTTTTTTTAAATATACAAAGAATAATAAACTTGCTTAGATTGGGAAAATTTGATGAGATCGCATTGCGTGTTTAAATCAGACTGCCGAAATCATGCCCTTTCATTGGCAGGGTTGCCAGACAATATCATCCTCTGGTATTGCCAACTACTTGTTCAATACAGTGTTGCTAACAGTCGGCCGTTGATCATTCGTAGTGACTCAAGTTTACGATATTTGCCAGTACTAGATGCGTCGTTTTCAGCGAGAACTAAATCATCAACGTTGTATTTTACCGGAATGTAGGGTGTAGTATCGCTCCTTTTCCCGTTGTTTAGCCTGAAGTACTCGTTGAGCTGTTATTTCTCGAAGTTGTTGTAAATCTTTTTCTTCGTCTTCATGATCATCCTGCAGAATTAGAGTTATCTTATTTTTCAAAATATTTCGCGGTGTAATTTCGTACACTAGATCATATGGCGTCTGTTTCGTGGTTTTATTTCGAACGGTATTGATAGACCACTGTATGTTACGCAAATTATCATCCCATCGTTTGTCATCGACGGTTGTAGCTTTCAGCATTGACAGTATAGTTAGTTCGTTCAGTATAACCGTTTGCACGAGGTGTTCTGACAGTATTCTTAATGTGCTTAATTACAGTAACGGCAAAATTCTTTGGAGGTAAAAGCTGTACCTCTGTCGGTAACTATACGTGTTGGAATGCCTACATAACTGCTTACTTCGTCAAGAACTGCTAATACCTGCTTCGTGGCGCTACATTTAACGGCTCCTATTATGGTGAATTTTGTAAATGCAACTATCAAAACTAGGATATGTTCCTTTCTACGTTTACTTTTAGAAAATGGCCCCAGATGATCTAAATGTACAGTATAAAATGGTATAGTTTCAATAGTAGACTCCTTCTTGTTTTCTTCCTAGTTTTTTGTTGTACGCACACTGCATATACGCTTTAAACACGCTTTATCTTATTTTATTTGTTTATTTAAATCTTTAAATACAGTACAACAAGACATGGGATCTTATATTACAGTACTGTGTGGATAATGACAATATTATCTGAGCGTTCATTTTACAAAAATAGAAATAGAGAAGAAAAATTAAAAAAATTTGAATTTATAATAACAATTATTTAAGAATCAAAATTTAAGTAATTACATATGTATTTATTTAAAAAATCAATAAAAAGAAAAAAAACATATATTCATCTCCATATTTTAATTAAAATGGCAAAAAAATACCTTCCTACATTGCATTGCATTGCTTAAAATTTGGATAGAAGGAGGAAGTTGGTTCCAAAATCTTATCGCATTAACAACATAGTGTCTTTCGGATATCAGTTTACGATACTTTATCGTATTTAGTCTATTTCCTCGACTTAATCTAGAGAACTCAACTCTATCGTAAAGGTATTTAGGCTGTTTGGTATATATCATCTTATGAAGAAGAATTAGAATTCGACATATTATCAAGTTATCTAACGATACACTAAAAATCAGGTTTGGGAGGTGCGTTATATGGCTATATCTTCTGCATTTATATATATATATATATATATATATATATATATATATATATATATATATATATATATATATATATATATATATATATATATATATATATATATCTTGCAATGTTGTTAAATGCCATATTAAGCTTTTGTTTACTAATTAAATCCAAGCCAGCAAATAGCTCACAAACATACAAAAGCGTGGGGTGTATATATGTCTTTGTCAGGAGCATGCGAATTTTAGTTAGTTAGTTACGATGGGTAACCATACAACGTCCAGCCCACCTGGGTCCAATATTGATCCCACTGAGATACACATCAGTAATCCCGAAAATGAACAACCTACATGTACACGTCCCGGTCCGATCCGTACCAACCAGACGCATGTACAAAAAAGAGATCCTGCCGATATTCACATCGGCCGGATCCGACAAGGCATCCAGAAACGGACTGCCGGGGAAAGCAGCCCTAATATCCGAAAGACTCGGGAACTGGCACAGGAAGTGCTCGACTGTCTCCTCTTCCTCCTCATCCTGACAACCCCTACAGTAGTCATTGAACGGCAGACTCAATCTCCTAGCGAGCGTACCAGCTACCCAGTGCCCAGTAATCACAGCCACAAGAGTTCGCAGCCGCGACTTGCCTCCCTATAATAGACTCCGAGCGAGCCCGATCATATAGGAGTAAGATATGCCTCGATACAGAGCACGTGGATTCATTTTCCCACCGTAGCCCTGCCCAACATGTACTGCAGGACCATAAGTCTGCAAGAGGAGAGTGGCATTCCAACTGGGTGGACAATCTCCTCATTTCTGAGGACAAAGCCAACCCTTGCAGGTCTGTCTGCCACACAGTTCCCCCGAGTGTTCGAATGAACCTTTACCCAGACAATCTCTAGGTATAATGTCTCGCCATCTAGTTCAGAAATGCACGGTATTCACACACCAGTCGCGATGTCAAGTAGACACCGGAAAGCGCCCTGATGACAGCCTGACTGTCCGTACAGATTCGGATATCACTGTCATATACCCCGTAGTACATCAACCAGTCCGTTGCCATCTTTATTGCCGAGACCTCGCCTGTAAGACACGGCAGTGGTCCGGCAGTTTAAAGGATTCCTTCACCACGTATACAGGAATAAAGATGCCGCCCCCAACGCCTTCCGAGGATTTTGATCCATCCGTGTATACCTCAACAGTACCGGGTCGAATTACCGGATCTGGTGAGATGCACACGGAGAACATTCTATCCAGGAAGAGTTTGGGTGTGCAGTAATCTATCCACTCAGGGATCGTATCCAAATACCATACCCCTGCCATCCTCAACCTTATCGCAGACATGCCTGCCCTCTGTCTAGCCATCAGGTCTGCTGGAAGCCAGTTCAGTAGTACATACAAGGCCTTCGAAGGAGTGGACCTGAGCGCATCTCTAATCATCAGTGCTGCACTCCGCAGAACCCTATCAAAGATCCTTCAATGTGGATTTCTCCAGAAACTTTCACCGTACAACCGCACCATGCATAAGTATAGGCTTGACTACCGTGTTAAATATCCAATTGGAACTCCCGGCCCTACGACAGGCGTACAGCGCAACATTCGCCCTCGCGGCCCTCGCACGTGTATCTTGGAGACAGGATAGCTTGAAATCCAAGATTATCCCCAGATACTTTGCGCTATCCGACAGCCCTAGCACAACGCCGTGAAGACGCGGTAGAGAAAACGACGAAATTTGTACCTGCGCGTGAATAGTACCAATTCCGTCTTTCCCGGGTTAACGTTCAGCCCACTATCAGTACTCCACCGACTGAGAAGGCCCAGAGATGTTTGAAGACTCTGCGACATTGTGTCAAGAAATTTTCCCGACACCGCCACACCAATATCAGCCGCATATGCTACAGTCTTGAATCTATTAGAGTCAAGCCTCATGAGCAAAGTCTTAACGGTCCAATTCCACAGGAGAGGGAATAGAAAGCCCCCCTGTAGAGTGCTCCTTTCAGCCACCCTGTAAACTGTAGCTGATCCCATAGTGGAGAAAATGACCCTGTTGGTCAAGAGTCTCCCTATGAATCTTACCACAGACCAGTGGACATGCAGTGTCACCAAAGCCGACCTAATCGCCTTCGGTGTCACATTGTTAAAGGCCATTCTGTATCCAGGAATGCCACTAGAGCATATTCCCTGTCATCGAGGGCATTTTCAGTATACCCCACAAGCGAGTGTTAGCGCAGTCTCAACAGATCTGCCCCTAGTGTAGGCATGTTGGGACGCAGATAATAGGTCAGCTTTTTTCGTACTGCGAAGATGCAAGTCGACAAACCTTTCCAGAGTCTTCAGAAGAAAAGAAGATAGGCTGATGGGTCTGAAGTCCCTTGAACCCGTGTGGGAGGTTTTACTCCCCTTCGGAATAAATACCACCCTGCACACGGTCCAAGGCCCAGGAATATAAGACCATGTCAAGCATGCCTTATAGATAGCCATCAGCCAAGCATTCACCAAATCAGCGCTATTCTGAAGATCAGCAGGACTAATGTCATCCGGGCCAGAGGATTTATACGGGGCAAAGCTGCACAGCGTCCACTACAGCCCACTTTCCATAAATGGAACGTGGGACTTGGTGTGAGTTGTCCACGAGACGCTCCCCCATAGGAAAACTACCCGGAAAGTGCACGTCCAGCAAGACATTCATAGTTTCCTGTCCGCTTTTGGTCCAGCTGCCACATGGTTTTTGAATAAAACCAGGGATCGCCGTTGATGATACCAAGATTTTCCGCGACCGGCTCGTCTTGGAGTGTCCTTTTACCCTGCTGCAGAAGGATCGCCAAGATTTGCGCTTTGCGCTTATAATCTGGTTTTTAAATCTATTCCATGAGGATTTATAAGTGGACCAGTCATCCCCCCTCATAGCCTCATTAAATAGCCGGCAACATTTCCTGCGGGTATCGCCTGGCTGCTTCCTACCCTTACAGACCCTTGGTCTGCATGCCTCATCCATTGCCCTATCGAAAGCTTCCGACAAGGTCTTAACACAAACATCGATGTCGCGGCAACTATTTATATTCGGAGGATCCGGAAGAGTTTGGGACAGGATGTTGCGATGCTCAACCCGGTCGGTCTTCCTCCTGTTCTGAAAAACCGTAATCCCAGGCGACTTGACTGCAATTTCGAAATCAATATACAGATGGTCAGAGAAGGAGCATTCCCCAAAAACCATCCATCCACTAACCAACTCTGAGTGCCCGGAACTGGCCAAGGTCACATCAAGAAACTTCATTCTATTCGAAATTACAAAGCTACCTTTGTACCTTGCTACATTTCCCTGCCAGTGTTTTTTATATCCAAACCACTACAAATGATAAAATCACAAAGAGACTCACCCCTTGCGTTCATGTCCGAGCTTCCCCAAGGAATGTAGTGTGCGTTGGCATCAGCCCCAATAATAAGCGGCGTATTTCCCATTCTCGCCGCACTTGTCAAACCACGAACCTTTTCATTCGGTGGAGGTTCGCTATGCTCGTGGCCCATGTAACTCCAGACCACAAAAATGGTATCAGATCCGGTCTCCCAGGCCACCGCTACCGTATCCTCATCGCTGTAATAAGATAGAATGAAGATCCTCATATTCTTGCTTGCCACAATGCCCTATCTGATCTTACCTGACCCAGTAACATATAGCAGCTAGCAGGTAGTCCACAGACCCTGTCACCAACTATCCAGGGTTCCTGAACTAGTGCCATTTCTACTCCTCTCTCAATCAAGCGAAGGAACAGCGCAGCCGATGCTGCTTTAGAATGGTGAAGGTTAACCTGAGTTACCTTCACCATTATTGTCTTTTGGCATGACTACGACGTCAACGTCGTCTTGGTCAGAGTCTAAGAGGGCGTACTCATCAACCACTTCGTCCATTGGCTCAAAAAGATCACCCAGAAAAGTTTCTACTTGCGCGAAGGAACTAGTGGTCTCGTCACAAGACATATCCTGCGGAGCAGGATATTTCTCGTCCTGAAACGGTTTTTCCCTGTCCCCCCGGTAGACCTGTAGAAAGATCGACTCAAAAACGTAGTAGATCTTTCGAACTTTCTTCCGTAGAGGTGGCAGAAACTTCTCGTTCAGGAGGAGAATTATCCCCCTGGATAGCTATTCGATGCAGAGGCCTTGGCAACTATGCAATCATGTAAAGGGATGTCAGGGTTACCACACCGTATGAGATCATTCTTATCGGATGGTTCGTCGGGAATTCGGACAATGGCCCTAGACCGACGTGGAATCTCATCAAGAGACACCACGTCGAGTCTAGCACCCTCCCATAGGTCTTCCAAAAGGGCGATCGCCTGCTATAGAAGCAAAGCCGATCACTCGTTTGAGTAAGCCATGAGCTTAACACGCCCGCGATTCCATCCAGCATCGTCACACTGAGGGGAAAGCTCTGGGTTTTTCCTTAGGACTCTCCAGAACACTCCCATGAGCTTCTTCCGCACTAACTCCCAGTTCTCCCGGAAAATAGAGCAATCAGCGTCGTTTCTGTCAATGATGGCTCGTATGAGATGACCTTTGGCCACCTCACTATAGGACCCATCCATTGATGGTTTTTGACGTTTAGTCCCGAACTTTTGGCCCTGCCTTTCCTCTCCTCTTCCGCGACCTTTAACGCCAGAGGGGGTTGCTTAGGCTGTTCGGCCAAATAGTATTTGGCTCAGTTGAGGGAAGCAAGTTCCTCAGAGGTTAGAGATTCTGGGGGCTTCTTACCCAATTTATCCATGAAGCGCTCAGCCGCGCGTCGCTTCAGGAAGGCCCTTCTGGCAGGAGTTATGTGCCGTTGGGACGTTTTCTTGTATGAGAGCACAGATCCAGAAATCGAAGTCTTGTTCGCATTTCCTTCGCTGGCAGTGGGTGGTAAAGTTTGGGAGACCGAAGACTTGTTCGCGTTTCCCTTATTCACAATAGGCACAGGGTTACCTGCCGCCCGAGGATTCCGGCTGGCATAGCCCGATGCAGGGGGTTTCGCCGATCCTTTGCCGGCGCGGCCCAAGTCAGCTAAAGAGGTACTTGCCTTTGAATCCAGAGGCACCTCTCTGCCACTACTCACTTTCGGGGCAGGATTTATGCATTTGGAAGGTCTAGGTTTCCCCTTCCTCCTGCTTTTGGTTCGATAACAGTAGCATGCAGACTTGTCTGACCTGGTGTCTCCATCAGACCTTGGTAGCATTCGATTCACCACAAACATAGGACGTCATCGTGGGAATAGGCTCTCCTGAGATTATAAGGCCTCCGACCGGATACATGGGAGTCGATTTTCTTTCACTCATCGGACTGACAAATAGTAGTACGTTTTATACATGACCGCCATGTTTTAGAAAGCTGCCGTCCGGCTGGGAGCAGACAGACTACCAAGCCGCCCAATATGGAAACAGACGCTGGTGGATTTCCGACATTTAAACGAGGAATCCGAGAATTCAAACGGACTTTACCAGCTTGATGTCCAACCTTGACCAAGGACTGGAGAAGATCACCAAGAAAGTAACGCCTAATAGCCGTCTCATATGGGAAAAACAGACGTTATCAGACAGGGGATAGGCGGTTCTTAGTTTAATGCTCGCCATGAGCCACTCTGGTATGGAAGGCCCTGTCAGCTCAGGGTCCTTGCACGTACGCCTTCGCATCGCGACAAAATGATCACAATACATTTTGATTTGCTAGCAGTAATGTGTAGCCCATTTGTAGACACTATCGAGATCATCATTTATTTTACATATATAGTTATTAATTTCCGATGATAGGCAACTGATATAAAGTTGTACATCGTCAGCATACAAGTGAATATTGCAATATTTAACTTGGGATGGTAAATCGTTTGAGTATATCGTGTACAATAATGGGCCTAAAACCGATCCTTGCGGTGCTCCTCTGTTTACAACATGATTGTGTTGTTGATTTCTCCTGGCCAGAATGTACCGATTAAATTCTATTGCTCGAATATGATGATATTAATTTTGTTGCAGTTGTGGAAAAGTAAAACAAGTTTTTTAGTTTATGGCAAAGAAGAGAATGGTCAACCGTATCGAACGCTTTTGAGTGGCCAAGAAGGACCAGAAAGGTTATCATGTTCTCGTCTAACTTGGATCTTATCTCTTCACAGACATCTATTAATGCGGTGACGCAGCTATGTTTGGGTCTGAAACCAGACTTTCTCTTTGTTAACATATGATTATCATGCAAATATTGACTCATTTGTAAATGAATCATTCGTTCGAATACCTTGGACAAAAATGGTAGTATAGCAATTGGTCTAAAAGTCTTATCTGCAATGGGTATTATCTTGGAGTGCTTCCACATAGTAGGAAATTCAGATGATGTTATAATTGTATTGAAAAAATGAAGTATATATTTTAGGATTATCTCAAAATTATCTTAATAAATTTAGGATGTATTTTATCGTATCCAACGGATTCTGAACTAATGCTATGGAAGGCATTAATGATATCGTCCATCGAAGCGTTTTGAAATTCAAAGACCGTTGTTTGTTGATTAATGGTGTCATAGAAGTCAAAATTAGCAACTGGCTTTGGTATATTTGTAAACTCATAATTCAATTGATTAACATCAATAATCTTATCAACTTCATTGTTTCTACAAACTACACCCATATTACGTATTTCCTTCCATTTCCAGAGGATCTAAATTTATTTTCATAATGTTTATATTTTTCAAATCTAATTTTTAAGTTTACCCTTCTTCTACACATTTTATAGCAGTTTTCTAACTCTACAGTTCTACATCCTTTCCATCAATTATACGCATGGTTTCTCTCATTTATTAAATGTATAATTTCATTCGTGAACCATGGTTTATTCATTGGCGTAATCGTCCTAGTCTTGGTGATAATATATTTTTCATACAAATATTGGATGTTACAATGAAGGAAAGTTGCCTGTTCGTCTACAGCTGGCATACAGAAAATGTTATCCCAGTGTAAGGAAAATAATTCAGCTTCCAATGAAAATATATTTATGTTCTTAAAATCCTTGTAATGTATTTTTTGTTCTTTAGGTTTAATTTTAAAATTATATGATAAATAAATAATATCGTGCCTAGAAAGAAGAGAAGCTGATAGTTGTTCATATAGAAGTATTTCATTACAATTACCAACAAAGTAGAGGTCTAGTAATGTACTTGTAATAGAAGTAAAGTGTGTAGGCATAGTATCATTTATTAGAAATAGACCAATGGCACTCATATCTTGTATAAGGCTTTTATCAGTTATAATATTTAATTTGAAATATTCCTCCAAAACAATATCAGTGTATTCAAGAGTGAGTGAAGACAAATAGTTCAATAATGGATCAATATCATATCGCCATGTTTAACCAGGATCTTGGATTGAAATTAAAGACAAATTGTCAATCTTACGCAAATGACAATACCTCCGCCATGTGATTTTCTATCTGAGCGATACATGCGATATCCTTCCAAATTGCATATATTATCCTGTATCTGTATATTATCTATTCTAGAGTTTTCAAAGATAAAACGAAACTCATATATTTCGTTGTTAAGACTTTGTGCATTAATATGGCAGATGTTAAGACCAAAAGTTCTTTTGGAGACTACCCGAATCATGTTAAAAAGACTATCTTCTAACCATCCCTTCTTATATTATTTTGTGGTTCATAAGCACAACACAATATAATTAAAGCAATGCAAGCAAATCTAGGATCTAAGTATACTAAGACGGTATAATCAATTTTAATAATTAAAATCAGCATGAAAAGTAAAACAAATATTTAAAATTGGAGATTAAACGAAAATAAAGGTAAAATATTTTAAATGTAATCAAGTTAAAAGTTAAAGAAATCGTAACCAGTCTCCTGGCGCACATTACTGTCAGGAAAAATATTAAGTAATGAACTATCAGTCTGGCTTGAATAATGTTGTTGGTCAAATTGACATAAGTCCTCCACGCCATTGATGCATTTCAGCTCATCTGTTCCAGGTAACTTTATGTATACAATTCCTCGATTAGTAAAAGCGGAACTAACAACACCCCGTTTCTTTAATCGGTGCGCCCGTTGAAAAATTCGATGATTTTCTGGAGTCAGATTCTCGTTGACATAAAACGGCGTGTCACTACTGAAGCCTGTGTGACTTAAACGCAGCGTATCTTTTTTCGATTTAATAACTTTCTTCAAAACAAAATTTCGATCGTATGATGATTGAAATCTGATTGTAATAGCTGGATCAACAACTTATTATTACGACTACCGTTACTCCTATTACCGCCCTTGGCCTTAACTCTGAACAATGTGAAAGTGTCTGGTGGACTTATATCTAAAGCATGGCATATTTTCAAGTAGGCGTCAAAGAGATTTTCATCTATCTTCTCACGGATACCATGTACACGAATATCATTTGATACAACTGAATTTTCCTGTTTTCTAATACATATTTTAAGGTAAATTACTTCTCTTTTCAATGCATCTATCTCAGATTTAAGTGCATTAGCTTTACAAAGTCCAGATTCCTTTAACTCTTAAACAGTATTCTCTAAAAATTCTATTATTTTCGAAATTTCCATGAAATTTTCTTTTGACACGCTAAGCCTTTTTTCTATTTCAGAGAGAATTCGGTTTTCAAATTCTCGAAACATACTGTGTATTGACGCCTGAAGTTGTTCATTTAATTTATCAAAACGTTTGACCATTATTTGGACAAACTTGAGAGGAGAGTCGTTACACGAGAGCCGTAATATTTTCGGAGTAGTTTCAGCGAAAGAGTCGCGCATTACTTCCCCAACACGATTATGCAAAAGTATGTCAGAATATACCGTATTCACCAAGGGAGTTTAAGTTATTTGCATTTTACTTTTCTTGGAGTCTTTCTTGTTTTGATTATTTGCCTGACTTCTTAGCATTGTTTTATACATTTAGTTTAATATAAGAGCTATTTAGTAATTTGTGTTATTTTATTTATTATTTATATAACTATAATTATTGTTCAAATTGTATATTTAAGTTATTATAAGGCGATATTAAATTAAAAAATTAATATAATAAAAATTAACGTTTGCCAAATGATAATACAGTGGTTCTAAACTGTAGCTAATCTGGTGACACTTGTAATATGTTTAATTGAACTAATATGGCAAACCACTATTTGTAAGATCAGATCAACTGCTATTGTTTTGATTTATTTTGTAGTTAATTTTTCCTATTTGTTTATTATTTATTTACACAAACTTTGGGTGTGCTGTTGTCCTTTTTATTGTTTTTGATTGTTTTTATTTTTGTAAATATTTGGTTTCCAACAAAAATTTAGATATTGAAAAAATAAAAAATGTAAGCGCTGCAATGTCAGGAAAAATAAGAATTCCTTAATAGTAACAATTTCCTTAATGCGACTAAGTTAATAGGAGTCTTTTAATAAATTATCGGGTCAGATAAATGTATTTTAAACAACTTTAAAGGTAGCTCGAGATAAACACGTCTTGTTATCTGCAATTTCCAGTATATATAATATAGGATTTTACAAAATTCCTTATTCTAGGAAACCGCATGATCAGCTCATCACTACCTATGTGACCCTGAGAAAGGACTGCTCCAATTGCAATGTCTTGCATCTGTTGTGAGCAGAAATGGCTTTGAGAAGTCAGGGAATTGCAATATTGGGTCATTCATTAGAATGTACTTGCAGGTTTCAAAAGTTTTTATAGATCTGTCGTTCAACGTTATGCTTCGGCCCTTTTTAAACATTCCGTTATTGGTTTTTTGAGTTTTTCCAGATTAGGCTAAATTTTCTGTAGCAGCTAAGTAGGCCTATTTCACGGTTAGTGTGTGGTATTGGAAATTTGTTAATTGCTTCGATTTTTGATGAATGTGGTTTTATGCCTTCTGTTGTAACTATATGCCCCAAAAAACCTATTCCTTTTCGGAGAAACTCCGACTTATGCAGTTGAATTTTAAAATTTAAAGATCTTAATTTTAGGAAGACCTTTTCTAAGTTTTCAATATGTTCCTGGAGGTATGTCGAAAATATAATTTTATCATCTAAATAAACCAAACAGATGTTTCCTACCAAATCTCTTAGGACATTGTCCATAACCCTTTGGAAGGTTGAGGGTGCATTTTTTAAACCAAAGGGCATTATCACATTCGTAGTGACCCACTTCCACAGTAAACGCGGCCTTTGGAATATGCTGTGGATTCATCTCAATTTGATGAAAACCACTTAATAAGTCCAGAGTAGAAAGGTAAAGATATTTGTCCAATATTTCCGAAATATTTGGGAGTTGATATCAATCTGAGATGGCCTATTCCCTGTTCTAACATATCTGATATTTGCCTTCATACGTCCTCTTTGTGAACAAAGGGATATCTGTATGACTTTGTGTGGATAGGAATATCGTCTATTGTCTTAATTTTGTGTTTTATTTTGTTTGTGAACGTTAAGTTTAGTCCTTCCCTATAAAAAATATCATTATATAGGGTCCGCCAAATAATTTTTTTTTTTTGAAAATGCTATAAAAAAACGACTGAATATTTTCTCAAATCTCTTTTTTTATTTGAAGGTACAATCCTTCCGGTTAATAATGGAAAATAATTTCATTCAAATGGCTGCCTTGGCTGGTTCTGGTAGCGGCTGTGATTGCCTCCAATTTGTTTGTTGAGAAAATTATCGAAACGTTTGTTAGTTTTATAATCTGACAAATTTTCGCGGGGTGTTTGCGAATTTCGGATGGAAAAATTACTTAAATTTGGCACAGAATTATTATCATTAACATAGTAAGGTCTTACAGAATAATTAAAATTTCTTTGTTTTAGTATTTCTTGTTTTAGTATGGTATTTAAGTAATTTTGTGAATATTATTCGGATGTGGAGTATATTGATTGTTCTGTCTCCATTGAGAATATTTTGGTTTGTTCAAATTGGATCTTAAATAATGAATGTTTTGCTCTATAATACAGTAGTCAAGATCTAGTGGCAATTATTCTGGCCTCATTTCTTTAATAGTAGTTCTCTCCTATAAGTTCTCGTTAGCCTGATAAAAATGAATTTAGACGTATTCAGCACAGAGATTTCTTTTTGTACTTATTATTCATGAATTGACAGGTTATATGATAAGGCTGACGGAGTTTAGATGACATCGCTATAAGATTTTCCAATCGGTTTTCCAATTGTTTCAGGGAATGGATATCTCTAATTAAGGACGTCTCCGTCCGCTTGTCCGAATAGTGTTATATTAAATTGCCCCGAATTTCATCCCATGAAGGGATGTACGGTAGTACATGTTCAGGACTTATTTGGCCTGACCATCTATCTTATTCCTAATGGCTATTAAAAGAATTTGTCCTCAAGAAGTGTTATCGGCTCCTCCAATGTGAAGGAGTATTTCCTCCACAGTACTTATAAACTCATAGAGTAATCTCGGATTGCAATAAAATTTGGGTAAATCTTTATATGTATCCGAAATCCTAAGTGAGTTAAATATGTCATTCCCATTAACTGTAGGTTGAGACCTAAATGTACTTCGAACTTCTGTAGCTGAAGGCATATTAAAGTTTTCCGATTTAAAAATTTAAAATTTTTTATGGTATGAAAGGAACCGTGATCTACTACTCGTCAATTTAATTATCAAATTAGATGAAAAAAAATTAATAGGTATTTTCTGCTTAGATGTTGTTATTAAATTTGATTTATATTAATGTAAAAAAAAAAAATATTGTTACGAACATAAGGTTGGGCATCACAGCGTTTATTACATCGCTAAAATAAATAAACAAAAGCTGCAAAAACAACTATACGTACTGTTTACAAATAACCAAATCTACAACAACAACCATTAGCAGAGACAAAGTAAATAAAAATAACACGGCATCAACAATAATTAAGCAGCAAAGAAAACAAGTAACAGACAATAAACAAGCAACAACAAATACTAAGAGCTGAAAGTGGTAGATGTTTACATACACATGGCTACAAAAGAACTAAAAAGAAATTAAAAGAAAGAAATAGAATCTACCTGAAATATCGAGAGGTTCGAGAGCTTTCGATGTGTTGTTTACTCAGCCATATAAAAAGCAAATCGATGCGAACAGCAATCAGTGATTATTACATTCTGTATCGTGCATTCATTACGAACGGTTGTGTTACGGAAGTTTTTTGCTTTGCGCGTATTTTTCAATACGAACGAAGTTGTTTGAACAAAGTGTGTTGGTTTTACCTGCGCTAGCTGAGACGGAAAACACATAGCGGTTGTTTCTTGTGTATTGCTGTGATTGAAGAGCTGACGTGTACATAAACACGTGGAAATTTATTTCACAAGGAGAGTAAGCGGTGACGTGTTCGTATTCTACTGATAAGAATACAACGCGAATATAATGGCCGACAGGGATGCGTCCTGCCCTAAAAAGAGGGCGCGGGTGGTAACTGCGGAGGAGCTACTCCGTACGTTAGAACTGAAGGAGAAGGAGGTGAGTTCCCTGAGGCACGAGAACAATCGTCTCAGGAAGGCCATGGAACAAATGATGGCGGGATTCAATAAGAAATTTGGCGATGAGAGTGGTGAAGCGGAATCCACTGACGAGGAGAGTGAGGAGATGGTCACCGAAGAGGTGAACATTCCATGTTAAGTCGTGCCTGACAAGGAGATTGCTGTGGGCAGTGGACACGATAAGAGTGAAGGCTCTAAGCCTTCGGAGGAGGCCGTAGAAACCGGGGCTGTAGACGATGGTAAAGCAGGGCAGAACCTAAAGACGGCAAGTAAGCGCGTGAGGGTCTCGGTGCTTACAGCATATAATATTAACATAAAGTTGCTGACTAGTGACCTCGACAGACTTTTGGGGCACAAGGAGTATAACCTGAAGATTTTGGACGCAAATGTGACCAATATAGAGGTCTGCACCTTGGCAGACTATGAGAAGGTGAAGGCGATGCTGAAGAAGAGTGGTATATCCTTCTACACCTATACACCGAAGGACCAGATGTCTTACTCAATGATGCTGAAGAGCCTATCGTGCACCTTTGAGGCAGATGAGGTCGCCGAGTACCTAAATGATCTGGGCATTAGAATGCAGATTTTGAGTCTCCGGAAGCTGAAGAGGGACAAGTGGATCCTTAGTCTGAGCAGAGACTCGGACCTGAAGGCGTTCCAAGGCATCAGATACATTCTGCACTTGAAAAACCGAAAAGAAAGGGGCTGACGCAGTGCTACAACTGTCAGCGATATGGGCATGTGTCGACCAACTGTAACATGCCATATAGGTGCGTTAAATGCGGAGGTTCCCACGCACCGGGAAAATGCAAGGTCCCACCCAAGGGAGAGAATAGCGCGGAGAAGGTAGTGACTGATCCTACCACAGGTCAGGATGTGAGAAGGATTGGACTGCCGGTAAGGTGCGCCAACTGCAACGTTGAAGGACACGCAGCAAGCTCTGCTGAGTGCCCGAGACGCCAAGAACTTCTGAGGAAAGCTGCTGAGAGGAAGGCAGCTGCCAAAAACAGCAGCGTTACGGCTGCGAGAAACTCTGCTCGTACGGGTGTATCGTACGCTGCTGTGGCTGGTGGTGTTGGAGTGCCCCAGAGGCCCCTTCAGGCTCCGTCTAGCGGCCTTACACTGGAAGCGGCGAGAGGAAATTTTAATCTCATCGATGGAGATTGCAGAAGGTTTTTTGGAGGTCGTTTATTGCACTGCTTGAGCAAGATAGGAGGTTTTGCTCTTGAATACGGCAGACTTAGGACTGATGAGGATAAATCCCAGGCACTCCTGGGAATGCTGTTGAGTCTTCAGAATGGTTCGCACAATTAAGTGTATCTTTGTGAATGTCAACTCGATAGTGTCCAGGCATAAGAGACACTATTTAAACTTGTTCCTGGAGGAACATGGACCGTATGTTCTAATGGTGGCTGAACATAAACTGTCTTCGAGACATATTTTTGAGATTAGAGGATACACGACCTTTAGGCAAAATCGTGTGAATGGACGGGGTGGCGGTACTGCTATACTTGTTCGCGAGAGTCTGCACGCTGAGAGGGTTCCGTTGGATATTGGAAATGTGGAGTGCGCGGCAGTGAGGATTCGTCGTTCTGGTGGGGTGGCATTGACTATTGTGTCAATGTATCTGCGACCCAGGGACACTCTTTGCCCATCGGATTGGGATCCCCTGGTTGGATTGTCAGCGGCGGGATCACTCCTGGTTGGAGGGAATCTGAACGCGAAGCACGAGTACTGGGGTGGAAATGTTGGCAACCGCAGTGGCGACTGCCTCAAAGAATTCCTGAGGAAGTGTCCTGAGCTGGAGATACGTCGCACGGAGGACCCGACATGTTTCCATGTGGGAAACCCATCATTTATCGACGTAGTCATGACATCATCTGATATTATACCGGTGCCGGAAAGTGCTGCTGGGCTTAAAACTCTGCACTACGAGTCTGACCACGGGGCTGTGGAGCTGATCTTGCGGATGGGTGGACTTTGCAGTAGAGAGCAGCGATATTTCTTTGACTTTGATAGGATGAATACGAGGGCTTTCAACTCGATACTGTCTCGTGATTTGCCTGACCTCATGCTAACGTCGGATCGGAATGTGAGCTCCCGCGAAATTGATGACTGCATCGAGTCTATGACTGGCGTCATTAGAACTGCGATGGAGGAATCGGTTCCAAGACTACCAGTACGTCATGCCGGCGTGCTAGGACTCCCCGACAACATCCTCGACTTCATATCGGAGAAGAGGAGGCTTCGGAGGATATTGAGGAGGACGGGAGATGTCTCGAGAATTCCCATATTGAAGGGCTGAGATAAGGAACCTGGATAGAATAATCCAGGGGGGGGGGCAATTGCTTTGTTTGAGCAGAAATATTGGACGGATTATCTATGGAGTATCAAGGTGGACAACAGGACTTTTCGGAAAGTGAAGGATGCAGCAGGTGTGCGGTGAAGATTGGCGGTTGCTGATATAATGAGGGATGATGGAGTACTCATCACGGATGACGGTGCCAAGGCGAATCTTTTGGCTGAACGTTTATGCGGTGTGCAGAGAGCTGCTGTGAATCTCCAGTCCTCCACTATCGTAGGGATGGTCTTGGAGGAGGTATCGGGGCTGAGGAATCAGGCCCCGATCATTGAATTTGGCCCGGATATTACGGCGGATGGTGTTCGAGGTGGGGATTTCGCTGGAGGAGGTTTTTCTTTGCTGACTCCCTCTGATATTGGCAGGGCATTGTGCAGTAGACCTAACAAGAGATCCAGCGGGCCTGATGGCATACCGGATCTGATCCTAAGGAAGACGGACGCCACCACATGGAAGTTCTTGGCGTTGGTGCTTAACCACTGTTTCAACATTGGTTACTTCCCGAAAGCATGGAAGGGTGCGATCATTGTGCCTATACCCAAGCCGGGGTCTGACCCTGGGGGTGCTGGTAGCTACAGACCCATATCTCTGCTCACTAGCTTGGTAAGCTTATGGAGTGGTTTATTTTGGAGCGTATGAGAAGATTCATGGACGATAACGAGATATTGCTGGATTGCCAATTTGGATTTAAGAGGGGCCACTCTACGTCCCATGCACTGATGGCACTTGCGGACTATGTAGCAAGGGGACTGAATAGGAGATATCCGACGATTGCTGTGAGCCTGGACTTCGCAAAGGCTTTTGACAATGTTTGGCAGGAGGGTATAGTTCATAAGATGATGTCGTTTGGTTTCGACATGCATCTCTGCGGAATTGTTGCGGAATTCCTGAGGGATCGCTCCCTCAGAGTGAGAGTGGGCGATACACTCTCTGATGAAAGAAATGTTGTTGCTGGAGTGCCGCAGTGGTCACTACTGGGACCTGTCCTATTTAACATATTCATGTCGGATATACCTCGGCCACCTGACGGAGATTTACTCCTTCTATATGCAGACGATGTGCTGGTTGCGGCATCTGGATCCAGAGCGGCAAGGATGAATGAGAGACTCAGCGGATACCTGGGTAGACTGCACGGATACTTCTGCAAATGGGGTCTCTGCCTGAATATGGAAAAGACGGATTGCGTAATATTTATGGGACGGCGTGGACGGCTGTATCCCAACGCAAGGAAGTTCGTACCAGTGCTGAGGGTAGGCGGTGAAGTTGTAAGAGTCTCCGACAGGATTAAGTACCTCGGGGTGATTTTCCACGAAAGCTTTGAGTTTTATCGACAATGTGGATTCCTTTTTGGATAGGATGAAGGGGATATACCACTTCTACTGTAGGTTACTGCGCCGAAGGGAAGGTTTGCGTAAGGAGGTAAAACTGCTTATATACAGGCAGATCATCAGACCTCTGATGTCTTATGCCTTCCCTGTCTGGTTTGGGATTTCGTTCCATCAGATGGAGAGGCTTAAGGTCTGGGAGAGGCGTATTTTGTCGGCTTGCCTTGGATTAAGGGCTCGCCAGTTCCCCGATGGTTCGTTCCGGAGACCGTTTTGTCGGGTCATTTATGACCATGCGGGTTTCGAGAGGATCGATGTTTTTCTTATGAGGACTGCGCTGAGATTTTTGGAACAATCGTCCGCCCTGGAGAATGGGGTGGTGACTGGCTGCTTCGAGGGGAGGAGTGATATGGAGACCCTAAGGGTGCACAGATGTCTGTTGCCTGTGGATCTCCTAACGTTGAAGGACGAGGGGCTGCTCTATGGCGACGAGGTCCTGCTATTTTATCACAGGAGGGTTAATACGCTGGATTTGGACAGCCTGGTGTATAACACTGCACAGTGAGGTGGATGTCTGTGCCCTGTTGTCGTTAATTAGTTGTAAGTAGTGTTTTAAGTTAGTTTTAAGTATATGAGTGTTTCCGTTTTTCCATTTTTTGCGGAATATAGTATAAGAGTTGATTTGTTTTAGTGATGGATTGCGGCTATTCTGCATTATTTTAAGTTTAAGTTGATAAGTCTATGATAAGTATCATTTACGCATAGAATAAGTATATACATGATTAATTAGTTTACGATAAACTATGTAAGAACAGAATATTTGGATGAATAAAGTAAAGTAAAGTAAGTAAAGAACAGCAATCAGTTTATTTGGTGTAAACTCAGTGAACAAGCTTATGTGTAGTAAACTCAGCGAGTGCAGTTTTTAAGTAAAGTTAACTCAGTGAAAGTGTTCTTGGTGTGAAGAGAGTTTATAAGGAGTAAACTCGTGAAGCTAGTAGTGAAGTAAAAAACCAGTTTAGTTGGAGCTAACTCAGTAAAGAGAGTTAAGTGTGGATAACCTCTGGTTGAAAAGATTGTGATCGAACCCAAGTTATAACCACGATCGGGTTGGAAGATCTTTAAGCAGAAAGATTTGTTGAGTTATTGTTGTTGTTTACAAAGTTGAAAACAGACAGAGTAATTAAAAATAGAAAATTGTTATTGCCTGTAAAAAGGTTACAAGCAATGGTACACATAACTGTGTTGAATAAAGAATTTTTAATTAAAACCAAACACAAAATTTATTTTATTTTAACTACAAGAAACGTTTTTATAAAGGTAAAAACGTAACAATATATATTAACAAATCGCTCGTAAAATATAAAAATTAGCACTTCCTGTTTATTATTTTTTATTTCATCCTCATTACAGATATAATATAAATATACGAATGTACTCGTAGACTTCTCTTTTTTATTAAAATAAAATTATTTAATTTTTTGTTGTTTTTTTATTATTAATTTATATAAATCGTAAAAAGAATTCTTTTGATATTCAATTTAATTCTTTATTTAATATATATAATTATTTTCGTAATTTTTGTTTTTATCTTAATCTTTCCAATTTTTTTTCCATTCATTAATTTTTCTTGCATTTCTCTTTATATATATAAAAGAAACAAAGAGCAAATATATATCTATAATAAACAAATGAAAAAGAGGTTTAAATTAAAAATTTTGCAAAAAGAATTAAATATTTATATATATATATATATATATATATATATATATATATATATATATATATATATATATATATAGTTGATATTCATTAAAAATTATACAAAATGTAAGATTGATAGTTACATAAACACTAACCATAGACTAACAACAGCTTTATAACTAAATGCAAAACTTGCTGAAGAAATATTAATGCTGCCAAAAATAAAACACTGGAGACAGAGAAAGCTGCATATGAAAATAAAAGCGATGTTAGTCGAATCGACTAAGGTTACGGTTCTAGGGTTAAAATGTAAGAAAACACAACAATCATATCCACAGAAATATTATATTTTGAGTTTTAAATTCAAATTAGTTAAAATACATATATTCTATGGATGAAAAAAGCTTTTTTTAATTTTTATTCATAACATACATACGAGTAAGTATATAAGGCTTTGGATCAGAGCAACTAAAACATATTTCTTAAGAGATTTGGGCGCTAAATTCAAATATGCACCCTAGTTTTTACGATTGTTTCTAATTTTCGAGATATTCCATTAAATATTTTTTCTTATAATTTTTTACAGTTAATGTCCATTTTATTCAATAAATTGAGAAAATATAGAAGTGAAGAGTAGTTTTGCTGAGTCGTTTGTATTGTTTAGGATCTATTTCGTGCTTTGGAGTTAGTTATCATGCCCTCGTGCCAAAATACTTAATGTCGTCTTTGGATTTTCGCCAAAACTTGGTGTAGTCGCTCTCCTTGTTCGCCGCTCGTATGACCTACACTAAGCGACAATTTAAAGTACAAATTCGTACTTAATACGATCATGTTGCTAAGAATAAAAACGCACTTAAGATATTTCAAAACTCATATCTCTATATAGTCGTATGTATATAAAAATGACGTGTATCTTCGTGATCGCTAAACTCAAAAACTACTGAACCGATTTTGACCAAACTTAATATACATGTTCTATGGGGCGCTAGGAGTGTTTCTGTGTAGTTTGAAGTTCGTCCGACAGATGGCGCAATATTTAATTTTTTGTGTTTTTGCACTGTAACTCAAGAACTACTACATTATGCTGTGTTTCATTGAAGGCGTTGGTTCGTTAATCTGCGTGCAGTGGCGTTAATTAGCCTGATACCGACTGAAACCTAACATCTTTTTGTGAAAAAAAGTATATTAAAAACTCTATATATATTTTAAACTCTATTTGCGCAATAAGCCTATTTTATGCTTTGCTGAAGGCGTTTGGTGCTCGATCGCGTGTGGCGGCGTGTAGCGGCGTTAAGTATCGCGACACCGACTCATACATAACCTCTTTTCGTGAAAAGTTCGTGGGTGTCAAATGAAAAAAATAACTTATTAAATTGAAGATTAATTTATTTAAATTAAATATTACACACATTTTAATAAATTAACCCAAGGTGTTAGTGAAAGTAAATTAATTGTATTATTGAAAGCTATTGAAAAAAGTAAATAAGCAACAGGTAAGACAATAAAGGGCAGTCTTTCTACCCCAACAATAACAAAAAAAAAAATATCATAAGAAACGTATATTGCAGTACAAAATGCCACGCTCACGTGCAAATATTGGTCGCCGTACACGACACAAAAATTATATGAGAGTGCTGCGCTCACAGCAGACACCAGAGGAGCGCGCAGAAGACAACGAACTAGCCAGGAATCGAATGTTAGTTTTATACAAAAATTATTCACAGGAAACAGTTCAACATAAAAGAAACATTTGGGGCCAGCAACGCTGATCAGGCCCAGCTATCAAAAGTATATAATTCCATTTGAACAATAATTGCTATGTCGATCTAGTGCACCTTTCATTCTTCTTCTAAATATCAATCAGCCATGACTTTGCATGCATACCAGACTTACAGTGAAAATAAAATTCGAAGGCAAAACAACGTTTGCCCGGTTCTGCTAGTTAAAATATAAAACAATAACGTGTCTGAAAAATAAAAGCTAGTTTTGAAACACACAACAGAAAAAAATAAATTTTTCTAGTTTTTTATAAAATAAAGTATATTTCACACGCGACAATTGAAAGTATAAAAATCAAACATATTAAATACTTACTACTTGTCTAATGTTTCTAAAGGAATCCTTGCTAATTTAACCTGTATCCTTGTTTAGAAGCGTATGTCGTTAGTACTGCTATTTAAAGAGATTTTTCTGTCTAGAACTGGTGATATTTTATCAGTGGAGTTCATATCTGATAATTGAAACAAACATTGCCATATTTGGTTTTTAATTTAAAAAAATTACTTTGTAATACATAATGTGTATACAGGATCGTTGTCCTGTTAGAAGAGAATTGATCCTAATTAAAAAAAAAATGGTAAATTTTCTGAAAAATTTTACCAAACACAGCTGCGATATTTGCATCAATTTTTACAGACTCTTCTTTTTGAGAAACACTCCTAAGCCATAAAAATTCCTCCATTATGCTTTACAGTATGCTTCATGAAATTGAGCATGCCGTGCTCTTAGAAACTCAATGGAAAATTAAAATTAATGTAGGTCTTTTGACCTAAATCTTGTAAAATGTTACGTACGTAGTCAACTTTATAAACCACAAGTCCTCTGTTTTATTTTGGTAATATGTTTACATACGTTTAAGGGTTTTTTAACACAGCGTTTTTTATTATAAAAGCGTTTTGAATAATAAAATATATAAATAAAAATTTGTTTGCATTTATTTCATAAGAAATGCAGTATTAGAATAAATCTCTACATTTTGGCGCAATCTGTCCGATTTTCCCTACGTTTCTATTTTAGTAGCAAAAAAACTTACAAATAGGGATTTTCCACTACTTCTGGCAGGTACAACTGGTTTTACTATACAACCCACAGCGAAGAAAGAATCATCTCCCAAGCTGCAAACTGAATAGGGTGAGCCCTACAATCAAAGGGATAAATGATGTCGTCTATATGATACAAGAGATCGAGATGAAAAATTTAAAGCGACAGGCGAGCTATTTGAAACAAACATGCTTAATTGGGTGGAAGTGTTGCGAAAATTACTTCGCTTAAAAGATAAACAAACATTTGGTATTTACATGTGGTGTATACCATGTGCGGGAGCGTTCACTCGTGCTTTGAGCACCGTGAGGTATACATACGCGGCGATATTCACGTTAAACTTTTGACTTACTTCAGCAATTCAAGATTGATGTCATCCACACCCGGTGCCTTGCCATTTTTAAGTGCTCTTATTTTCCAATTACTATAAAAAATTTATTTATTAATCCAAGCCGTAAAAATTACCGGTGGTCTGTAATAACGTCCCTATAATTTGGCGTCTGTAGTAAAGGGTTAATGTTATTTTAAAACGACTTTTACGTTTGTATTGTTTTAAATCTTTTTCGGCCATTTGATTCACCAAAGACATAAGCTCGAACCAAAAATTTTTTTTGTTTTTAACTCAACGAGAGTGGTACACTGAAAAAGAAACTTTTTTTGTGATAATCTTTTTCGAACACAATGATAGATTTTGATATTGTTACGAAAATTAATTTGCCTAAACAAATATTCCAACAAAGTTATAAATAAACTTTATTATGAAAATTATTCAAGTATTATTTAAATAAGTTGCTCTCTATAAAGTTAATTGTGGAAATAAAAGGACTGTTTAAAGTAAAACATAAATTCGTGTCATATATTTTATATAACGCATTTAAATGAACTCAAACGTTTTAAAAAAATTAAAACGTAACAATGTTTATATGAAATCACAATTTTAAGCGTTTGAACAAAAAGCTATTGTTAAGAACAAATATTTTTGCATGTGTTTTATAAATAATGTAAAATTAAGAATATACCTGTAATTAGTGCACTCGCAATTGCTTTATATCTTTTGCTTATTATATGTTTTTATGGTAACCCAACTAATACATTATTTATAAATGAATAAATTTCAGTTTTATTGCCTTTAAAGACGAATGACCTTGACACTAATGAAATAAATGCTGTGAATTTAATGTCTTACTTTTTCAGTACTTCATTTATATTTGTACAATACCCAACTTATTTATCTTGCACTTAATACATAAATTTATTCAACACTTTTATTCACGCGTTATCACGATCTTACTCTTTGACTGAATTGGTAGCCCCGTTCAATAGGCAATTAGTAACACTGTTAACAACACAATTAAATATGGCATATGGATAGCCCTGACAGAAACTAATATTATATTTCCATAATAAATTTTGTAGTTCTAAAAGTACTACGTTGGTGGATCTTCTTTAAAGCATTTTTATTTTCGTAACAGTATTCGTAACTGCTCGACTGTTTTAGTACCATTCGTTGGTAAGCAACTTTTTCAACTACAAGTATAATAAATAAATTTGGATTCATTTCGATTTTCACAAACTTTTCTCAGTATATGCGGTCGTATTTCAACTGTATTTCGGTCATGTGCGGCAAACATTTTTTAGTTTAAGTCTATGCTAAATTCTGTACATTTTGCTGCCATCTTTTGGTAGTTTAACAAAACTGAAGCAGACGATTACTTTGAAAAACCAAAATAAAGAACAAATATCATGAAAAACAAAAAAAAAAAATATTTAAAAAAACGACTAATATGCTACTAATTATTTTAAACTTGTTTGTAATACACACTACAAATATCCTGTTCCTAAATTCTTAATTAATTACGTTTTGAGACAGTCGCATTACTAGTCGAAAAGAGACTGTAGCAAAAGTGATGGATTCATAATATGTATGTATTATAAAAAAAGAACAATAATAAAAAAATGATGAAAAATGATGGTGTGTTGTAATGATTAAAATGCTCTCGTACAGCACAAAGCAGACCGGGTTCAAATGTCAGCGAGAGGAAAGCTGGAAAAACATTTTTACAGTAATTCAAATTTTAAAGGAACGTCAATTACACAACATCATGTAAAAAGTCAAGCAAACACACGCTACGTCTTTAGGAAAAAACGGAAAAGATGAATGATAAGAGTCTATGATAAGCAGCACCAAGGCTCCAATCCACAACTTCTTAATTATTTACATCTATCCTAGACACCTGCTATATTGTTTATTATACTTTTTTACAGTATAGTTCACAAATTGAATTCCGCGGCCCACGGGGTTTTGTATAAACATTCTACGAGGGCTGCAAAAAACATTGGCAAATCTAATGACAGATTTTTGGTTAACTATTAAGTTACTATATTTTATCAGATGCTTTTTACGAGTTTAAATCATAATAAAACAACGAATTATATTTTTCATATCAATGGAACGGGCTTTGTTGGATAGAAAATTTAATGACATTAATGTTTAAATATGGTTTCGACCATGTTGTCGCCACGGCTGCCGTGTACAAGGGCAGTCTGGAACACCGATTTTCACAAACTTTTCGCAGTATATGCGGCCGTATTTCGCCAACAACTCTGCGAATGTTGATTTCCAGGTGTTCTATTGTCTCTGGTTTATCGACGTCGGCAAGTGATTCTACATAACACCAAAGAAAATAATCTAATGGGGTTAAATCACACGATCTTGGTTCGTTACGTGAAATTACTCTTTCATCAAAAGTTTCTTTGAGTATTTGGCATGTTGCTACACCCTGTTGGAACTACATGTCAGCAAGATTAATATCAGCTAACTGAGTTACGAAAAAAATTATAATCATTTCCATATACCGTTCACCGTTCAGCATTCGTTTTTGAAGACATATGGACCAATAACTCCGCCCGCCAATAAAGCGCACCAAACAATAATTTTCTGTCGATGTAATGGTGTTTCGAAAAAAGCTTGTGGATTATCCTTAACCAAAAATACGCTTCGTCGGAGAACAAGATATTAAGTTTTGAGGTTTGACGAACTGAACCATTATTTTAATAAAAATAATTTTCAACCATTTGTAAGCGTTGATCCTGTGTAAATCCATCCATAATGAAATATAAAAACAAACTCAACAAAACACAACTATCAACTGTTAAATCGGTTGTCAAATAAAGCAGTATTGATAACTCAAAGTTATGAACTTCTAAAAAAAACACCGGATATGCCAAAATAAATTTTATTAAGCTGCAGTGCCGTAGTATTTTTAGTTTAAAATTTGAATATTTTTCTGAATTTTTGATATTCGCCAAACTAAAGAAACCAGACATAATTGAAATCACCGACAAGATTTAGTTGCAAAACATTGCCAGAAGTATTGAAAACTACCTTTAAAGTTACAATTGATGTTGTGCATCTTATAAAAACTAGTGCTTAGAGTACGTGAGCATTTGAATCTCTGTCTATTGTTTCACACAGAAGTTCGCTGGCAGCCAAAAGGAAAAAGACATCATATGATTCAATCAAGGCTTTTATGCAAAAAATTTTGTTATGAAAAAGTCGTATTCATTTGAAAATTCTAAATTATTCTTTCTTTCCGTTGCATGAAATTTTACATTAAATGAAGCCATGAATACATACATACAATAAGAAGATATTTAGATAAGCTTTATGATGACTTTAATAGATACATACTTCCCTGAAACAAAAACTGAATCAATAATTCCCTTAGAAATTTTAAATTCCGCATCGATGAAATACCTAATGGAATGAAATACGTAATGGAATTAAAATCTGACTAGTGTGCTAAATTTGATTTCAAGTATATTTGAATAGAATTATTTTGGTTGAAATTTTACAAAGCTTATCCATTTGTAGTGCCTGGAGCATTAACGGTGTTAATACAACTCTCTTCAACGTATTTGTGTGAAACAAGCTTCTCTAATCATTCATCTATTAATACTAAAAATCGATGTCAAATGAATGAAGAGGATGATATTAAATGAATTGAATTACAAATTTTTTTCATTTTGTTTTGTAAGTGAAATACATACATATATATATATATATATATATATATATATATATATATATATATATATAACTTTTTCATAACTTTGTTTTAGTTTTTCACTTTAATTACTTTTAAATGTATTGTAGTACAAGCGTAAACGCAAAAATTTATATAAATAAATTATTTGCACTAATTTATTGTCTAAAAGCAAAATTGTTTTTTGTTTATACATATACAGTTTGTCAAGTAAATGTTTTCAAAGTAGAAAAAAATAAATAATGTCTTATTCATTTGAGAATTCCAACAACAATTAGTGACATGTTTGATTTTTGCACACATAACGTTACTGTATAACTTCTAAAACAGACCCGCATATTTCAACACTAACAAAAAAAGGTTCTTTACCTGATTTTTATGCTGTCAAATAAATGTTTGGAAAAATAAGAAATTATTGGAATTTCTTGGAAGTAGGGTTTTCTTTGAAAATAATTACGTTCATCAATCAAAAATTGGCCAAACGTCCGACAAGTTAATATATTTAAATTGAAGCATTCCGGAAACACAAGTTTCAAAAAACTTGGGTAATTCATTTGTTATAAAGGTAAATTAGCTAGAAAATTCGCTGATGTGTTTTCAGGGCTGTGCACATTATCATATATCGCGCTGAAAAATTAGGGAGAATCGAGTTATAAAACCACAAAAAAATAATTAACGCGGAGAATTTTAAGCAAATGCTAAAAACAATGTTCTATGAGCTACAATACAGTACAAAAGATTTAGTTTGGCAAGTGGAATTTGATTATGGTGAAACGTATAACATAAAACCATCCCAAATCATATTTTATTTGACGGCACTAGAAATTAAAATTATACGCCCATGTGCTGGAAAACGTGCGATTTCAAATCACTTGTGATTTTAAAATCTCCAATTTTAGTTTTTCGTGTGTTAAAAATCGTGCGTAATAAAAATAATAAATAAAAACAAACATAATATAAACAAATTATTAAATAAAATTAATAAAAATGCCAGCTGCGTCATTGTTTAGTTTAATTTTTTTTTAACAATATGAAAGAAAACAACGTATTAGAAAGCGTTTTCTTAGAGATCATTCAAATCCAATGGATATCCATGAACCATTGTAAGTAACTCAATAAATTTAAATAAAACTTTTATGACTTGTAGTACAGCTTTAAAGAGTATTATAGATTGAACAAAATAGCATTCATGATGGTTTTTGAAGAAACTTCTCCGCATTTAGAAAAAAGTTCTGTACCTCAAATATTGCAATTAGCCAGTGTTTATAGATTTTTAGCGGTTGGTTCATTTCAAGGAGTAATTGTCAACGATTTAAATATTACAATGGATAGAACAACTTTTTGCAGGGTACTTTGGAAAGTTGTCAACGTAATTGAAGAAAGGGTGTGTCCGTGGTGGATTAAATTGGAAATGAGTATCACTGAGATTAGAGAATCCAAACAACACCTTCATAATAAATTTAAAATTCCCGGTGTGATCGGTTGCTTGGACGGCACCCATATCAGAGTTATAATGCCTTCATCCAATTCAGAACTTTATTACTGTAGAAAGGGATACTGCAGCCTAAATATGATGATTGTAACATTAAAAATTGTAATTAGAAATTCAAAATTGAATAAAAAAATTTCTAATTGCATCTATTAAATTATATGCAATTTTTTAAGAAAATATGCAATTTCACTTATATATCACATGCGTAAAAGTTTGTGATTTGAAAACGCCTAATTTCTGGCGATTGTGAACTCTAGCACACCTCTTTTGCGATTTCATATCGAGTTCGCCTATTTCATGCGATTTGCGATTTCCAGCACATGGGCGATAGTTCTTATAGTAAGAGTTGAAGAACTGTCAGTTATGGTACAGGGTTCTATATCCAACTATATTAACGATATTTTTCCAAAGAAGAATTTTGTGCCAACGGGAAGGAAGAGGTGGCTTTTCTGAGTACGAAAATGAGTTCTGTGTATACTGAACTTGTGCAGACTAAACTAAAACTATGTTTTGAAAGAAACCGGGAAAAAATATGACTTTGCGTCATGATTATGCCTCTTTTCACAACAGTTACTGAACGCGCATATTGTTGGAGTCGCAAAATGTAATGGAAAACTTGATTACCCGATTACAACCCCATGGTCCACCAAAACTGTCACGTTAAGAAGCAATACGGCACCATATCTGAATTAAAAGCTGGTGTAATTACTTTCTGGAAGTCGACCACAGAGCATGACAGCTGACATCTTGTGCGCAGTATGCCATAATAAATTTTGGCGCTTATTTTTAGCAATGAAGGGTCAACTCATTACTACAGCAAACAAATTTAATCATAAAGTAATTTACATAAATTTTTTAAGCTCATTTGTTAAAGTGATAACTTTGAATATAATTGAGATATTTTTATGAAACCTACTCAATTTTCATTGTTTTGAAACTGTCTTTAAGTTGTCATTATTGGAAATTTTTAAATTAACCGCAATAAATAGAAATATCTGAAAAAGGTAGTGCGATTATAATAATGCACTTGAGTGAGAGTTATTTGTTACACGTTTGACCAAGATTTTACTGCTGGACACTGTGTGTCGTTTTTTGCATACGATTATCTCTATATATATAAAAATGACGTGTATCTTCGTGATCGCTAAACTCAAAAACTACTGGACCGATTTTGACCAAACTTAATACAAGTTCTATGGGGCGTGAGGAGTGTTTCTGTGTCACACGACTCGTTGAAATATATTAAATGTACGTACTAGTTCACACGCATATGTCTTTTATTGCAGAGAGTTTTTATTCATTGTCACTGCCTTTTGATTGCAGAAAAATCCCTTAAAAAACAACCTCAGTTTCACTGTTTTGTTTACCTAGTTCATCAGCTAATGTAGAAAGAATATTGTTACGAAAATAAGATTGGGTAACTCTGCGTTTATTACATCGCTAAAATAAATAAACAAAAGCAGCAAGAACAACTATACGTGCTGTTTACAAATAACCAAAACTACAACAACAACCATTATCAGAGACAAAGTAAATAAACATAATATGGCAACAACAATAATTATGCAGCAAAGAAAACAATTAACAGACAATCAACAAGCTACAACTAGTACTAAGAGCTGAAAGAGGTAGATGTTTACATACGCATGGCTATAAAAGAACTAAAAAGAAATTAAAAGAAAGAAATGGAATCTACCTGAAATATCCAGAGGTTCGAAAGCTTTCGATGTATTGTTTACTCAGCCATATAAAAAGCACAGCGATGCGAATAACGATCAGTTTTTAAGTACAGTTAACTCAGCGAATGTGTTGTTGGTGTGAAGAGTGTTTATAAAGAGTAAACTCGTGAATCTAGTAGTGAAGTAAAAACCGGTTTAGTTGGAGCTAACTCAGTAAAGAGAGTTAAGTGAGGATAACCTCTGGTTGAAAAGGTTGTGATCGAACCTAAGTTATAACTACGATCGGGTTGGAAGATCTTTAAGTGGAAAAATCTGTCAAGTAATTGTTGTTATTTAGAAGATTGTAAACAGACAGAGCAATTAAGAATAAAAATTGTTATTGCCTGTAAAAAGATTACAAGCAGTGGTGCACATAACTGTGTTGAATAAAGGATTTTAATTAAAAAAACCAAACACAAAATTTGTTTTATTTTAACTACAATCTACGAACTCATAACAACACGTTTTTAGAAGGTAAAAACATAACAATTTGTGTCAGAAGTGGGATTGTAGTCCTTTAAAATAAAATAAAAAAACAAAGGGTATGAAGTTCAGAGAACTTAATGTGGATCGCCTTAGGCGTGAGTTGGCAAAATTGGACTTGCCGTCAACTGGGACCAAGACCGAATTGCAAAAGCGGTTGTATGAGGATTTTCAACGGCGGGGCATTAACGTTGATACTCACGTATTTGATGATGAGGAAGAGCCGGAGGTGAGTGCCCTTTCAGCTAAACGTAATACGGATATCAATGCACTGCTTGCCGCTATGATGGAAAAAATGCAACTACAAACCAAAATGCTTTTGGCTGAGGTACGAGAATCTTCTAAAGCTGATAATGAAAAGCTGTTGGCACAGGTAAAAGAAACTTCTAAAGCTGTTAATGAAAAGCTTATGGAAACAGTCAATGCTCTGGCACAGGAAACTTCTAAAGCTGATAATGAAAAGCTGTTGACTGAGGTACGCGAAACTTCTAGAGCCAAAAACCAGAATTTTCTGTCAAAAATTGAAACAAAACTTGAGGAAACTTCTACTGAGATACGAGAAATTACTAAACAACTTGAACACAAATTTGGAGAAATAACTGAGCAATTGCGTGAAATATATGCGACGGTAAGCAAAAGGGTAGATAGTGTGGAGACAAGAATGGAAAATTTTGAAAAAACTGTTGACGAAAAATTGATTGTAATGGAAGAGAAAATCAACAGTCTAGAGTGCCAGCAAACAGAACCAGTGCGTATTATACCAGAAGTTTCTAGCAGAGTAAAAACACCTTGTTTTATTGGTAGCTCACCCCTATCCGTATTAAAATTCCAATTCGAGACAGATGCCAACAGAAATAGATGGGACGATCAACAGAAGGCTCTAGAACTAATTTTGGCGTTAAGAGGTGTTGCAGCAGAAATTTTAGAAACCATTCCAGCCAGCTGCAGAAACAACTACAATGACGTAATAGTGGCGCTATAGCGTAAATTTGGCGATGAGCACAAACGCGATTTATACCGCGTGGAGTTAAGGTGCCGAACACAGAGGGCTAATGAGGCGCTACAAGCCTTTTCAATGGAAGTCGAGAGGTTGGTGCAGTTAACCTATCCAGGAGAAAATTACCCACTAGTAGATCATCTGAAGACCGAAGCTTTCGTCAACGGCTTACGGGACTCTCATGTTAAACTAGCTGTATGTGCAGCACAAAAAGCGACCCTTGCAGATACAGTGGCATTCGCACTGGCTCAGGAGACAGCTCGCACGATATTAAAGCCACAAATACACAGGATACGTAATCTAGAAGTAGAGGCAGAGAAAGATGATGAGATCAACAAAATAGAGGAGGTGGTAAAGCGGCTCCAAGCTGAGCAGAAATCAAAATTGAAATGTTTTAAATGTGGAAAGGGCGGCCACTTCCAGAGAAATTGTAAAGCGCGGCGCAAAAGGTCCAGATCCTTTTCGCCACCGGGAAATAATAAATGGGCCAACTACCATCAAACAACAAAAGAATCCCTGTTAACATAAAACGAGTTAGCACTGAGGGGCAAGAGCTAGCTCCCACAAGCAATGGCCCCACAATCTCCATATCAGTGATGCAGAAAAATGACAGCAACCTTACAGTGTGCGGGTACATTAATGGCAGACAATACACCTTCACTATAGACACCGGTGCGACACAATCTATAATCGGACCCGATACAGTGAAGGGAAAGTGTGAGGTACTCAACAATATCAGACTACGAACAGCTACTGGAGGGTCTGCCACCGTCTACGGAAAAATTGAGGTGAAGGTGACTATAGCGAACATTACCATAAGCCATATTTATATTGTAGACGAGGTTATCATTGGTGCTGACTTTATGATAGTACATGGCATCAACTTGCATATGGGGCAACAGATAATGAGTTGGCGTAATGTAGATATACCTCTTGATGTGGGACACCAGCATCAAGTGCACACCAGAAGATTAGTCGCTGTAAAACAACAAAAACTACCACCTCAGACTGAGTCATTGATATGGACGCGTATAGAGGGAGATTGTGAGGATAACCGCTTGTGGGTAGTAGAACCAGCAGCAATTAAGGTGGACTAGTCAGCAAAGGCCCTTGTAAAATCTAATAAAAAGAATAGTCCTAGTGAGAGTGCTCAATTTATCAGGCCTCGAAAAATTAATTTACGAAAACTCCGAGGTAGGCCAATGGGCTTCAGTAGAAGCGGTAGTAAACAGCGAACGATTGCCTGAACCTGCCGTTATATCAGCCAAGGACCAACAAGTATTTGACAATAATTAATAAAGAATTGGGTAGCAAGTCTATCAGCATCAGAGAGAATTAAAGCCAAAAAGTTGCTAACGAAGTACGCCTGCGTGTTCGCCACTAAAAATAAAAGTCAAGGTAGAACAGCTGTAGTCAAAAATGAAATTAATACTGGCGAAGCGAGACCGATAAAACGGGCACCCAGTAGTATACCTCTGACGAAGCGTAATGAGCTTAAGGAACTGGTCAATGAAATGGAGAAGAGCGGTGTAATTGAACCATCATCGAGTCCGTGGAGCTCACCTGTAGTCTTAGTTGAAAAGAAAGATGGTAGTACAAGATTCTGCGTAGACTACAGGAAGCTTAATGATGTCACTAAAAAGGACAGCTACCCTCTATCAAGAATTGATGATACGCTCGACACGCTAGTTGGAACAAAGTGGTTCTCTACATTGGATCTACAAAGCGGGTATTGGCAGGTAGAGATCGCAGACAAGGATAGGGAGAAAACTGCTTTCAGTACGAACGGTGGCTTGTGGCAGTTTAAAGTTATGCCATTTGGGCTCTGCAATGCGCCGGCCACATTTGAACGGCTTATGGAGCGCGTACTAAAAGGACTACATTGGAAGACTTGTCTGGTTTACCTCGACGACATAATAGTGATTTGTAGAACTTTTGACGAACACGTCAAAAACCTGGGAGAAGTTCTGCAACGAATATCAATGTCTGGACTAAAACTAAGCGTGAAGAAATGTACATTGTTTCAACAACAGGTAAAATATTTGGGGCATCTAGTTACAGTAGATGGCATTTCAATGGATAAGATAAAATACGAGCAGTAAAGGACTGGCCTCGCCCCAAAAATCTTCATGAATTACACAGCTTTTTGGTACTCTGCACATACTACAGACGCTTCGTGCCTAATTTCGTAGCCGTGGCAGCAGCTTACATGAGCTCACCAAAAAATCTAAGGCGTATCATTGGGGTGAGTCACAAGAAAAGGCATTCCAGAAAATAAAAGACCTATTGTGTGCTGCACCGGTTTTGGCCTTACCCGTCCCTGGTGTAAAATTCTTCGATGGGACAGAAAAAGTTGTAGGCTACTATAGTCGCACGCTGTCAAAGCCTGAACGGAATTATTGTGTGACTCGACGTGAGCTACTGGCAGTGCTGGAATGCATAATTGCCATAAGTATTTATATGGTCAACATTTTCTGCTAAGGACTGATCATTCCGTACTGCGATAGCTGCTGCAATTTAAGAACCCTGAAGGAGAGTTGGCACGTTGGATTGAGCACCTCCAGACTTATGACTTTAGCATTGAACACCGAAGCGGCATAAAACATGGAAATGCTGATGCGCTCTCACGTTGGTCTTGTAATTTGGAATGTAAACACTGTGTGAAAGCTGAGCGGAAGGAATCCATCCTTGATATCCGGTTAACGCAAATAGAAGCAAACGAAGACTGGTCAGGAGCGCAAAGGAGTGACCCAATATTGGCAAAGATTATAGTCGCAAAAGAAAAGAACAGACGGCCCACTCGCAAAGAAATATCAGCAAAAGTTTATTGGGCATTATGGGACAGTTTGAAATTGATTAACGGATGCTTATATCGTCATTGGGAGAGTGCTGATGGTAAAACTTCATCCAACCCGATAGTAGTGCCTTCCAAGATGAATGAAGTTTTGAATGAGTTCCATAATTGACTTAGTGGAGGACATCTTGGGATAACGAAGACTCTGGAAAAGCTAAAACAACGTTTTTATTGGGGTGGGTGTCAACAAGCAGTGGCCGACTAGATTGCAAACTGCACACAGTGCCTGGCAGCTAAAGGCCCATCAAGAAGAAGTCGAGGTCACCTACAACAATACAGCTCGGGAGCCCCATTTGAGCGGATAGCGATGGACGTAGCAGGCCCTTTTCCTGGTCGCAATGCCAGAAATCGTTATGTTCTCGTTGTAATGGACTATTTCAGCAAGTGGCCGGAAGTGTATGTTATACCCAATCAGGAGGCAACTACGATTGTGAATTGTCGCTATGGTGTTCGGATAGAGTTACATTCTGGGAAGAAATTTCGAGTCTGGCATTTTCAAAGAAATGTGTAAGATATATGGCATAAAGAAGACTAGAACGACGCCGCTACACCCGCAGTCGGACGGAATGGTAGAACGATTCAACCGAACTCTAGAGGAATATTTGAGAAAAGTGGTTATCGAGCAGCAAAAAGTTTGGGACGAACACATTCAGAAATATCTATTAGCCTACCGATCGGATGTCCACGACTCAACGTCTGGATCACCTGCCAAAATTCTTTTTGGAACGGAGTTAAAGTTGACTTAGAGTATGGAGTCAACCCTACAGCGGAAATAGAAGCCACTTACCTCGAGAAACAACAAGATCTCATGAATTCGTGCGCTCGCTAATAAAACTAACCAGTGATAGAATGAAAGCCAGATACGATCGAGCGGCAAATACTGAGGGCTTCTAAGAGGGACAATTAGTACTGCTTTATAATCCAATGGACCCTTTAAGGTAATCAAGAGATTGAACGATGTAGTTTACCGAATACAGAAACACAACAGCCCAAGAACTAAAATGAAAGTAGTGCACATAGAACGATTAGCAAGTTGCGGGAGAGGAAGTAATGAGCCTATTCGCGACGAACAGGCTGAAGTGGGTGTCAGTGTTACGAAAATAAGATTGGGAAACTCTGCGTTTATTACATCGCTAAAATAAATAAGCAAAAGCTGCAAGAACAACTATACGCGCTGTTTGCAAATAACCAAATCTATATATATATATATATATATATATATATATATATATATATATATATATATATATATATATATATATATATATATACATTAATGGCCACGGAACATTTTCACACATTGACATATATATATATATATATATATATATATATATATATATATACATATTCATATATATTTATTTAATATATTTATATATATATATATATATATATATATATATATATATGCAATATACTGAATATATATATAATATATAATTATATATATATATATAATTATATATATATATAATAATATATATATATATATATATATATATATATATATAGAATTATATATATATATATATAATTATATATAATTAAGAATATATTATATATATATATATATATATATATATATATATATATATAATTATATATATATATATATATATATATATATATATATATATATATAATTCTATATATATATATATATATATATATATATATATATATATATATATATATATATATATATAATTATATATATATATAATTCTTACATGCTTATTCTTAACATGCTTATTTTCGGGACATCAGGGAATTATCTTTGCTTTAAATCCATGGTCATACCCCAACATTTTAATGTTTGCATTTCCTAAATGTTTTGATTTAAATGCACGTTTGTTCAATTTTTTATTACCATACTGCGTCTTTTTCATACGATAACATTCATAAAAAACCCAAACTTTTTTCATAAAAGACACAAATTCCAAGAAATTTCAATAATTTCATATTTTTGAAAACACTTTTTTACAGCAAAGAAATAAGGTAAAGATCTTTTTTTTTTGTTAGCGTTATAATGTGCGGGTCTATTTTAAAAGTTATGATGTTTCGAAGTCCTTAAGAGGTGCAGTAACGGGATGTGTCCAAAAAAATAAACATGTTAAGAATTTGTTGTTAAAGGGAACTGCCGGGATTATTATAAATTACGGTAAAGGAAAATAACGTTTTATTTATTTATTTTTTTTTTTTTTTTTGTGAATAATTCAGTAACGGTTTTTTTTCTGCCCATTTAAAATTTATTTTTTTTTGTTTTTACGTATAAAATAGTGTTTATTTTTTATATTTTGTTCATCGCTAATAATTGTCTGAACCAGACTTATGTAAGTTAGTTTTAATAACATTTTTTTTAATAAAAATTTAAGAATGTGATGTTTATAACGTAATAATTTTGTGTTACAAGTTATATGACTGCGGGTGCTGTTGGCATTATTATAAGAGTTATAATAATGTATGTATAATGTATGTTTTTTTGAGTGGCCTTATGTATGACCCCAGGTGGGCAGGGCTGCAGCGGTGGTTATTACCAGCTGAAACCTCATTTGCGGTGTTCATTGAGTCCGTTTGTTTGTTGTTATTCTTGTTAATATTTTTGTTTTTTTTTTTTCGTTTTCGTTGTTTTTGTTTAACTTTTTAATTGTTAGAATCTCCTGTGCTGTAATGGCGAGATGGGACCTTCCCGAGGTCTGCCGATGAGCTGGTCGGCGAAGTCATTACAGTGCCGTTGGATCAGCAAAGAATTTTGTTAGGGTACATTGAGGACCGGTTAATAGGTATAGCAAAGGAGGAATGGGCCAATAAGAACATGGTATGAATCGAGAGAGATTCTGTTTAGGGAACATGGTGAGAAAACACCAAGAAACCAAATACTGAATGAGATATTACTTTGCCGCTGTACTGATGGATAACAAAATTTTTACAATAAGTTGAATCACCTTTTGGTCAGATTGAATATTATAGGTAGGAACCCAACTTGCATAGCAGATGCCAATACCATAATTAGGGAGAATGATTACTTAAAATTTAACGGACTGCCATTTGGCCGGATCCACCCTTATGGCGGAAAGGCACAAGTTTATAGTAATAAAAGTAGCGGAAGCAACGAAAAACACATTTACAGCCAACGACTCACAACTAGCAGTGGCATGGCAATCTTTTGCCTTTTAGAGGGCTTTTGGTACAGGTTCCCATGGGCCTAACCCTGCTCACTCGGGCAAAAACTTTCACTGAGCAGTCACGAAGTTTTCATGCTCACTAAGTTTTCCAGAATAATGAACATTCTCAAGTTGAACCATTGGATATTTCAAATATTTTTAAAAATATTCGCAAATGAGGCCCCCAGGGAACATGCCCTTTACAGCCATCGATAACCCCGTTAGGAAGCTTAGATTCCTAATCGATACAGGCGCAGAGTTTAACCTTATTAACCCTGGTATATGTGGTGAGAGGTAGAAATCACCATTAAATGTCATAGTGAATGCATGTAGCAATGAAATTCAAATCAAAAAGATCTGTAAAATACCACTCTTCAAGGAGTTTGCCCTTGACGACTATTATGTTGAATTCTTAAACTACTTTTTTAATGTTAGGTTTGATGGGCTTATAGGGAACATTTTGACTTAATTAGACATTAACATTTCTTATAGAGAACGATGCATTTCAACCAAGAATAGCATAATTAAGATCTATTCGAAGAGGGAGGAGGAAAAATACTGCGTCCAAAGAGCAGGTGAACAAAACCAATTTACCAAGGAAACAAATATTGTCAACACTAGAGTAGATTTGAAGAATTTAATGAGCCACAATTATACAGATCATTTGAAAGAAGAGGAAAAGTGTAAATTAAAAAAAATAACAGGCAAAATATTCACAAGTGTCTTATAAAAATAATGGGGATTTAACCTTTACCAATGAGGTAAAGCATAGAATCCAGGCCACAAGCAATCTATACAAAGTTGTATAGATATCCCCAAGTGCATGGAGAGGAAGTAGAATCTCAAATAAAGGACATGCTACGGCAGGCCATTATTTGGCCCTCTCGAAGTCCATATAACTTCCCCATTACGGTGGTTCTTAAGAAAAAGGACAACTCAGAAGTGGCGAATAGTCATCGACAACAGGAAGCTAAACGCAGTGCCTGTGGATAACTATTTTACCATGCCAAGTATTTTCATCAAATAGAGGTGGAGCCCAGAGATGTGCTTAAATCGGCGCTCTACTGCTACTTTTCAGAAGATGATGAATAACATCCTCTCAGACTACATAAATAAAATATGCGTCGTGTATTTAGACGACATATTGAAATTCTCCACGTCTTTAAAAGAACATTTAAACTCTCTTCGACTGGTATTCCAGCCCTTAAATGAGGTGAATTCCAAGATGGATATGTGCTCAATTTTGCGGAAATAGCTAGAGTTCTTGGGGCATCGGGGCACGAAGGAGGGTATCAAGTCAAATCCTCTAAAGGTGAAGGTTATTCGAAAGATTGAACTTTCAAAGACTGTAAAGGAAATAAAGTCATTTTTAGGAATAACCGGATATTACCTGAAGCTCATGAGGGATTATCATATGACCAAATTTTTAATGAAAGAAGCAAAGATAGACACCACTGTCAGGGAGTACATTAATGCGCTAATTTAAAGAGTTCGTTATGATGACCCAATTCCTGTTTACCCTGAGTATTCGAAAAAATTTACACTTGTCACAGGTGCATCGAATTATGCACTGTTTTGATGCAAAACGTTCTACTACACTGGTGCATATTCCTATAAACGCACTTAATTTTTTTCTGTATTTTTGTTATATCTTTGTTGTTCTCATCCAAAAGCAAAATTTAACTATTTTAATGAGAGATAACTTAACGGTACTTTTTAAAAGTAAACAATTTTTTTTTTTCTTATTTTTGTTGTTTGCCTTAATTATGCGATCAAATGTTCTTGGTGCTATTTTAAGTGGAAGATTCGTATAAACGCACACTCGAAATTTGTTTTTAAAAAAGTGACCAAAAATAAAATATTATCAATTTTAGTTTTTTTTTCAACCAAAGGTACGTTTCTAATAGTAATATCTCAATTTACTGTAACTTTTCCTAAGGGAACTTTTTTGTCCGATCAAGAAAAGATTCAAATTAAATTTTTTCACGACCAAGGATGCTCTAATAGAGAAATTGGACGTAAAATCGGTCGTTCGGAAAGTGTGGTGCAAAATTTCTTTAAGAAAGGTCAAAATTATGGAGTTCGCAAATCAACAAAGGGTAATACAAAACCAACAAGAAGACAATTTAATCTAATAAAACAAGAAGCAACCCGCAACAAATTGAATTCCACACAAATAAGGAATAAATTTAATCTTCCTGTGACTTCCAAACACGTTGCACACATTTTACGAAACGATGAAAACATAAAATGGAAAAAGCCGAAGTGTAAACCAATACTAAAAAAAACACCATAAAGAAAATCGTCTAAAATTCGCAAGAAAATATATGAAATGGACAGATGAGTGGAAAAAAGTAATTTTCTCTGACGACAAAAAATTTAATTTAGACGGTCCAGACTTATACCCATGCTATTGGCACGATTTGAGATCTAAAGATGTTCGGATGTCAAAACGTAATTTCGGTGGTGGCAGTGTTATGGTTTGGGCAGCGTTTTCTGCAGTTGGCAAGTCGAAAATTTGTTTTGTTCCGACAAAAATGAATAGTTCGATTTATAACGAACTGTTGGAAGATGCTCTTCTCTCTTTTATGGACGAAAAAATGGATGAAGATTGCACTTTCCAACAAGATAATACTGCAATCCATGTTTCTAAGCAATCGAAATCTTGGTTCAATGAACATGGCATTCCTTTGTTGGACTGGCCGGCTTGTAGTCCGGACTTAAACCCAATGGAAAACTTGTGGGGATACATGGCCCGTAAAGTTTATGCAAATAATGCCCAGAATGAAGGCATAAAGGCTGTGACAGAGCTGAAACTAAGAATTAAACAAGTCTGGGAGGAAATTGATTCCGATCTGCTTAAAAAATTAGTGGAATCAATGCCAGACCGTATTTTTGAAACAATCCATAACAAAGTATCATCCACACATTATTAATAATGCTACAATGGCCCAAACATTAAAGTGCGTTTATAGGAAAATACTCTTAAAAATGGCTGTTAATATCGAAAATTAATTAAAAAAAGATAATTAAAGTACAAATGAATTTTTTTTTGTAAACAATATTTTAAGTGAAGTCTTAACTAATTTAATACACAAATTTATAGCCCCCTAAATATTTTCTTGTTTAATTTTTAACTTTGTTTTAAAAAAAAGTAGTGTGCGTTTATAGGAATATGCTCCAGTGTATAGTAGAACATTAAACGAACCTGAGCGTAGATACTCTGCAATTGTGAAAGAACTACTTGCTGTGGTGGCAGCAATAAGACATTTTAGACATTATTTACAGGTTAAATTTATTATTAAGACAGATCATAAACCACTAGTCTGGCTGGATTCACGGAAGGACACAAACCTAAAGTTGCAGCGGTGGTAGATCAAATTAAATGAATTTGATTATGAGTTCGTACATTTCAAGGGCAAAACTAATGTAGCCGACGGACTGTCAAGGTTGCCTAACTTGGACGTAAATATCAATGAAATAACATCGGAGGAACAAAACCAAGAAGATAATTGTTCAACTTTAGCGGCGATACAAAGCGGACAAGGTGGCAGTTCTTTATGTAAAAGAAAAACGAATAAACATTTGTAAAAATCAGTTGTATTTTCAAAACAGATTGACTGAAAATTTTGTTATTAAGATTAAGCATAAGAAAATTCAAAGCTAAATTCAAAGTTTTAATACAGGTACTTAAACAACCGACATTCTGTACAACTTCAGGGTATGTACAGTATTTTTCTAATAATAGCAATTTTAGATGGCTTGCTTCTGAAGCCTAGTACTCTGTTTAAATTTGTGCAAAATGGTGTACAACATTAATTTTTTCGTACGAAAAAATTTACCTACAACCAATATAGTCATCTAGCAACTTTTTCAAAAATTGTTCCTTTATGCCTTCAAATATGCTACATGATTTTATATTTATATATAAACAAACACCATATGTTAACTACAACAACATAACAAATAATATATAGTATGGACATAAGTATTTTTACACATATAAAAATAATGAATATTTTCAGAACAATGTTTTTATTCATTTATTGATATAGGTTCCATAAAAACAACTAAAAATATTTTAAATTATTTTAAGAGAAATTTTATTTCTTTTCGCCTTATGAGCTGTCGTAAAATTCTGCTCGGAAGTACATCTTAAGACACTCCCAAATCATGACTGCAGCTTAATGATGACCACATTCAACTAATGGGATAAACTCAGGGGATATTTCTTAAGATGACCTTACACACTGTGCGGTACAATTTTTTCATCAGTAAACTAAATGTTTCTGTTGTCAAAAACCACTAAAACAACGTCACGATTCATATTTTCTGTCCACTTAATGATGAACGTTGAAACAAATTGGAATTTCCGTTGTAGACTAACGATATAGAGATACATAGCTTTCATTAGCCATACAATAAGAGACTATATTCTATATTACAACGCTAGTTGTAAATATAAAATTATTGAAATTTCTTGGAATTTGGGCCTTTTATGATAAAAGCATGGGTTTTTTATGATTGTTATTGTAAGAAGAAGACGCAGTATGTTAAGCAATAAAAAATTGGACAAATGTGCATTTAAATGAAAACATTTAGGGAATACAGACATCAAAATGTGTAGTGATCTGCCATCGGTGCCGTCAATACGTGTTTCGGTTTTCCGTCCATGTTGTTTCTGTGTCAATAAATATAAACGGTGCAATATTACAAAATAAAATATAACAATGATAAACAATAAAAGTACACAAAAGTGAACATAAAAAACCAATAACAGAACATATATGTCTATACATACGTATACCAAAAGTCGCAACTCTTGACGATACATCAGTTAATAATAAAAATTAAAAAAATAAAAAGAAAAATATATTTTTATAAGAACAACATAAAATTATCAACCAACAAAAACTCAACGAAACAATTTCTCAAAAGAGAATTGTGGAACATAGACAAAAATGACCAACAATCCTAACGGAACATACAATAATAATATTAAAATAAATAAATAAAACAAGAAAATACAACAGCATCAATAAGAACGAAAACAACATATGTTTACGTGCCCTACCATCGGCAATAGTGCTTTCCCTTCCCCTCAATATTCTTTCAAAACCTTTAGGTGCGAACCACTTGGAGGGGTTGCAGTTGGATTATTCAGTGTTGAAGGTATAACACTGGCTGCTGAATAATCAACCAGCTGTAACCCATTTCCTTGTCGAACGCATTCAGAGGGTGGTTGTTTGATTTTTGTTTACTCGTGGTTAATTTATATATTTATTTTTTCTTTTATTTCAATTTGCGTAGTTCAATTTACGTAATGGCAGGACGCTTTCGGATTGATTTCTGCAATGTGCGTGGGCTACGGGCGAACTTTTTCTCCGTATATGCGCACATTTGTCTCCATAGGCCGGAAGTGTTCGCCTTATGTGAAAACCAGGTTTCTGAAACTGCTGATCCACAGGATTTTCATATACCTGGGTATCACCTTCTGTCCCTTTTTAATTTTCATAGGGGTCTTGCTATGTACATTCGCAATGAAGTTGCCTCTTGGCATGTATGATGCGGAATTTAATTGTCTATGGGTTAAGTTCAGAATCAGGGCACATCTTTTGCACTTCGGGTTTTTGTATAGAAGCCCAAACGCGGGAAGAGAGGTTACCATATCTGGCTTCGACTCTCTTTCTGACTCCATATCGAGTATCCTTGCGAATTATCCGAACAGTGAAAGTGTTGTTGCTGGTGATTTCACTGTTCATAATTCGTCTTGGTTACGCCATTCAGGCCGTACAGCTCCAGAAGGCCAATACGTTGAGTTATTTGCCGCACACAATCACCTTGCGTAATTAGTGAATGAACCTACACACATATCGTGTGTAGATGGGCACCAGGACAATACCCTCGACCTTTTCCTCACTACAAACCCTGAAAAGTATGTAGTTGAGGTTCTTGCACCTCTCGGAAATTCTGATCATTGCACAGTTTCTGCCTCATTCTTGTCCATCGCTCTTCGCGAGGTTCCACCCATGGCTACGGACCGCTCTATTTTTAACTACGAGGACGCTCGTTGGGCTGAGCTCAATGAATTTTTTGGGCATTTTAATTGGAAACTTTGTTTCCTTTACTCAAACGTCGATGCCATGGCAGAAATGGTGGTGATTATAATAAGGCTAGGGATGGATATTTTCATCCCATTCAAAAAGCTTTCGATTAAACCCAGAAACAAATCTTGGTTTAATCTGATGTGTAAATTGGCAGTCAGATCCAGAGAGGAAGCATTCAGAAATTGGCGCAGTAACAAATGTGCCCATACTGATTTGCTTCGCAAACAGGCGAGATCTTTATGTGCCGCAGTAATTAGACGCGGAAAGGCTTTATACGAGCAGCGCCTTCGTGTTAAAGTTCTTACTTTTCCGCGGGGAAGTAAAAACTTTTGGTCATTCGTTAAAAGGCTGAGGAACAACGCTAGTTCGGTTCCTGCTCTTATAAAGAATGACCACACATTCACGAACCAGGTTGAAAAGGCAAACCTTTTGGCCGAAATGTTTGCAAGTAATTCTCACTTGCCGGAGAGTGTTCAACCAATGCCCGAACTTAAAAGAGTATCAGTAACTATGCCTAGCATATTCTTTCGAGCTCGTGCTGTAAAAAGGGTCCTTGCAAATCTTAACGTTAACAAGTCTTCTGGGCCGGATGGCATACCAGCACTGGTCCTGAAGCAGTGCTCTTCGACGCTTGCGCGTCCATTATCTCACCTTTTCAGTGCGTCATATCGCGCCGGTATTTTTCGATCTTGCTGGAAGGTTGCTAATGTAACGCCAATCCACAAAAAGGGCGAGGCTAGTAACCCTGAGAACTACCGTCCAATAGCAATTTGCTCTGCACTCTCGCTCTATAAGAGTGGTTATAGATGGGGTCTCATCCGACGAGTTCAGTGTAAGCTCAGGGGTACCGCAAGGCTCTGTTCTTTCTCCTACTCTTTTTCTAATATTTCTTAACGACTTTCTTCTCACTTCTAATCCTATCTACTCTTTTGCGGATGACAGCAACATTTGTCACTCATATTCTTTTGATCGTAGACCGAGCCGTTTGGAGGTTGGGGTAAGAAGGATGAATATGAACGTCACACTTACAAGTGACCTGGTGAAGGTCTCCGAGTGGGGTCGTTTTAATGCACGTAAGACTCAATGTTGTTTTTTAACACACAGGCGTGGTGGTGTGCTGTCATCTGTGTTAATGGGTAATGTGGATATTGAGGAATCAGATGCTCCTGATGTTCTGGGCATGAGAATTCACTGCGACGTTCGTTGGAATGATCACATATTTCAAGTGTCGAAAGAAGCATTCAAGTGCCTTGTTTTTTTGAGACGGTGCAAGAAATGCTTCACTCCATCTGATCTCCTTAATATGTACAAGACCTATATCCGACCCAAAATGGAATACAACTCTCATGTATGGGCCGGTGCTTCAAAGTCTATTTTGGAGCTTCTCGACCACGTACAGGAAGGAGGGCGAATATGCTCATCAATGACGGTAAGGTAGCCAACTCTATCAATTCGTTGGAGCACCGTCGCAATGTGGCGTGTGTTTCATTGTTCTATCGGTACACTAAAGGAAAGTGTTCTAACGAAATTAAGGAATTAATTCCCAAAGATCATATATTTTTACGTAGTACTCGTATTTCTCGTAGAGCGCATCCCTTTGTATTTGATTGTCCAGTAAATCGCACAACGCATTCTAGGGAGAATTCGTTCTTTGGTCGCACTATTCGGTTGTGGAATAATCTTCCAGCGAAAGTATTTCCTGCCACTTACGACATGAGTAAATTTAAATCTAACGTCCATAAACACTACTACCTCTGCTCTCTTTCTAATAACCTATTTTCCTAGTACCAGCACAATGCACTGAATGAGTAGGGGCCATCCCCTGGGTGCTGGTCTTATATAAAGAAAATAAATAAAAAAAATATTGGGGTATGACCATGGACTTAAAATAAATAAAAATAAGCATGTTCAAATTAGGCGGTTGTCGCGTCCCTTATAAACTGTTTTATATCTTGTTCTTGGTGTTGATTGATTACTCTAATCCACCGTCTTTATTTTTCAATAAAAATTAGTTACCTGGAGAAATGGATACTTCCCTGAACTTCACTCTCAACACATTTTAATGCACGTAAGACTCAATGTTGTTTTTTAACACACAGGCGTGGTGGTGTGCTGTCATCTGTGTTAATGGGTAATGTGGATATTGAGGAATCAGATGCTCCTGATGTCCTGGGCATGAGAATTTACTGCGACGTTCGTTGGAATGATCACATATTTCAAGTGTCGAAAGAAGCATTCAAGTGCCTTGTTTTTTTGAGACGGTACAAGAAATGCTTCACTCCATCTGATCTCCTTAATATGTACAAGACCTATATCCGACCCAAAATGGAATACAACTCTCATGTATGGGCCGGTGCTTCAAAGTCTATTTTGGAGCTTCTCGACCACGTACAGGAATGAGAGCGAATATGCTCATCAATGACGGTAGGGTAGCCAACTCTATCAATTCGTTGGAGCACCGTCGCAATGTGGCGTGTGTTTCATTGTTCTATCGGTACTCTAAAGGAATGTGTTCTAACGAAATTAAGGAATTAATTCCCAAAAATCATATATTTTTACGTAGTACTCGTATTTCTCGTAGAGCGCATCCCTTTGTATTTGATTGTCCAGTAAATCGCACAACGCATTCTAGGGAGAATTCGTTCTTTGGTCGCACTATTCGGTTGTGGAATAATCTTCCAGCGAAAGTATTTCCTGCCACTTACGACATGAGTAAATTTAAATCTAACGTCCATAAACACTACTACCTCTGCTCTCCTTCTAATAACCTATTTTCCTAGTACCAGCACAATGCACTGCATGAGTAGGGGCCATCCCCTGGGTGCTGGTCTTATATAAAAACTAAAAAATAAAAAAAATATTGGGGTATGACCATGGACTTAAAATAAATAAAAATAAGCATGTTCAAATTAGACGGTTGTCGCGTCCCTTATAAACTGTTTTATATCTTGTTCTTGGTGTTGATTGATTACTCTAATTCACCGTCTTTATTTTTCAATAAAAATTAGTTACCTGGAGAAATGGATACTTCCCTGAACTTTACTCTCAACACTCGCCCCTGGACTATCCGGAATTATAATTTGATTTACAGTTATCCACCCCGGCTATATATTTGAAATGAAATCTGAGAATGCACAGGGATCTTGGTACTATCTCCAACCTACAGCTACATAAAAAACTTACCTTTAAGCTAAAATCTTATCTTCTTTTCTACCGCTATCAAAATTTGTCGTTTTATTTTTTTTTTCAAAGACTTGTTTTTTTCCTCCTCTTATGTGTATGCAGAACACAAATAAAAAAATATAAAATAATACATTTTTTTTGTCCACTCACTTTATAAGCGGTTCACAACCAACACCACAAATAATCTGCGCCGACTGATAGTATCCTCATATATTCTCTTATGGTCACTTTACCACACTCAAGGTACCGCTAAAAACAACACAGAATACTTCCTATATTCCAATCTATACCTTGCAATCAGTGTGACCAGATTATAAAATGACATAAAGCTAAATCGCGTTCAAAAAAAAGCTAACAAATCTTGTTTTCGACTAAAAAAATAAACTTAAATTTTAAATTGTTTTTTAACATATATATATTTTTAGTTGAGTATTAGATGAGGTTAATGTAGCACTATATAAATTGTTTTCTTTAAATCTAAAGTATGAACAATTGTTTAGGTGATAAACTGGATATAAAGCTATTAATGAACAAGTTTCAGTAAGAATTGAGATACATTAATGTAGGTAGGTAGGTAGGTAGGTAAGAAAGGCGGTACCGAAAGTACCCACCAAGAGACCACAGTGGTCCATTGTGGAAAGAACCTTTCAACGGAAAAGAAAGAAGGAATGAAGAAAAGAAAGAAAAGAGAGAGGTAGGACAGAGGATGAAATATGAGAAGAAAGAAAAGTGGCATACAGAAAGAAACGGATGCCAAAGAAGACCAGGCATCACCTAAGGAGCCAGCTGAGACCTGATAGAAAGCCCTCCAGGTCGCATATCCTAGCCGACGCAATGTCACCAAGGCCCTCGAAAGAGCCTCAGCCTAACAGCCTAAGACTGCGCCCATAAAGAGCCGGGCAGTGACAGAGGATGTGTTCCACAGTCTCCGGCTCCCTTGTATCGCCGTACACTCGGAAGGAAAAAGGGGAGCCTGCTTCCCAAATCCCAGTTCTCGCCCTCAGAGTACAGTGCCCAGTCACAAAGCCTATCAGAATCCTAAGGCATTCCCTCCTCAGATTGAGGACCCATTTCGTCCTAGGGCGGTCAGGTCGCGGCCACTACAGCCTGGAGATCCTACAGCCTCCCCTGCTCCTCCACGACTCCACAGTACGACGGACCTAGCTATAAACTAAGCCCTCAAAGAAACCAAGTGGTGGTTTCACCGACGGATCACCTGTCCTACTCCACAAGCCGCGCCCGCTCTTGCCAGCTCATCTGCAATCTCATTACCCCTTAAGCCGACAGGCCCCGGAAGCCAGCACAGTTTAATACTGCATACATCCAGGAGTGACGCAAGGGTACTGCTGCACAATGCAACCAGCCTTGAGCTGACATGTCGACCAGTCAGCGCCTTAATAGCCGCCTGACTGCCCAAATAAAAGACCACACCATCCACCACAGCAGTCAAGTCATGAAAACGCTCAGCTGCTCTGAGAACAGCGAAGAATCTCAGCATGAAAAACACTGCACTCATCCGGGAGTCTAAAGGAAAATTTAATGTCACTGTCCACTATGTAGACTTCCGCGTCAGTGCCCTCCTCGGCCTTAAATCCATACGTAAATATGGCGTGCCCGCCAAAAAGTCCATCAACCCCACGCCAAGACTCTCTACCTGGAAAAACTGCCACAGGGCATAAGCCTAAATCGCACTCCCTGACTTTATAGTCCGCTGAACCAGCACAGGTCACCGAATGCGTACCCCAGTCAAGTCCCTCCAAAATGGCAGAGTGTCCATAACCCAGAGCCTTGGCCAGGCCCCCTTCAAAAATCCTGAAGAAACTCTTAGGAGTACTCCTAAAGGCACCAGATATGCCCAAAGCAACACACCTATGTACCTTATTTAGAAGGTACCTACCAATGACACTCCAATTAAGTTTCCTATATAAGAAAACTCCTAAGAACTTGGCCCCCTCATACAGTCTTAGCACAATCCCATTCAACCTAGGTAGCCCAAACTTTTCCAATTTATATTTCCTGGAAAAGAGAACTAGCTCAGTCTTCGAGGGATTGATGCTAAGACCCCCGGCGAATGCCCAGGAAGATAGCTTACCAAGCGCCGACTGCATGATCTCACCAACAGTCGGGAGGAACCTCCCCGACACAAGGATCACCAGATCATCTACGTACCAAATCACCTTCCTGCCTTCCTCATCAAACCTCCTAAGGATGCCATTCACAACAAGATTCCAGAGTAGTGGCGAAAGTACACCTCTTTGAAAAGTACTACGAGAAACCAGTCTTTCGAGGCGTACCTCACCTAATTCCTAGCGGACAATCCTGCCCCAAGTACATTGATTATCCACTCCAGAAAGAAATCATGGACGCCAAGGTCAACCACTGCCTCCCTAATCGCCCCACTCTTAACATTGTTGAAGGCACCCTCAATTTCCAGAAAGGCAGCAAGGGTAAAAGTCCCATAGTGCAAACCCTTCTCAATGTAGCCGACGACCTCGTTTAGAGCAGTCTCAACAGACCTACCCCTAAGGTAAGCACGTTGAGCTCCACTGAAGGTTCTCCTATCTATTCTACTTCCCAAGTGCAGATCTATCACTCTTTCCATCGTTTTCAGCAAAAAAGATAACAGACTGATCGGCCTAAAATCACCTAGAATGGAACGGCAAGCTCTTCCGGCCTTCGGTATGAAAACCACTCTCACCCTCCTCCATGCCATAGGCACAATTCCACCAAGAACGCAGACCCTAAAGACATCCACCAGGAACTTCATAGCAGAGATGTGGACATTCTGTAGCAAGGCCGGAAAGATGCCGTCTGGGCCCGGAGATTTATAGGACCCAAAGGACCGGACCGCCCAAGTTACCTTATCAATATCATCATATCAGTCACCAATGCCCGTTCCTCCTCTGTAACCGAGACCAGAACTGCCCGCCCCGTCTCCTTAACCGTCACCTCCCTACAACCATGGAAGTGGGTCTCCAGCGCAAAGACCCTAGCTCCGCTGTCCACCAACAATGCTGGACCCTCTTGCCCGGGAATACTCTCTGACAGGACTGCTCAAAGGACCTGACACAGCGTTCAGTAAATCTATCAACCGCTCCCTCAACAACCGAGCAGTCAACGAGCTCCAGAAACAGATCCCCCATACCCGTCTCCACGAAGTCGCTGAAAGACCGCCAATCGGTCCTCCTAGAATTTCTAAGCTAGGCAGAAGCGAATCAAGCGAGATGGAAAAGCTCTCATCAACCCTCCTGCATTCCACAAGGTTATCCCTATTTGGGAGCGTCACGTCGATTACTTCCTCCCTAATCCTATTCCTAAAGGTATGCACATTGCCCGTATTGCAAATGAGAAGCCCCTGATCAGTGATAAAATTGAACACAGACTCACCTCCGACATTTACGTCACCACTCAGTGATGACAGTGATGAGCGCTGGCACCACATCCTAGCACCATGGGGACTCCATCGACCCTGGCAGACCCAACCAGAGTTGCCGCTTAAGCGCCTGGCGGATCTTTCACCTCGTAGGGCAGATAAACGGCAGCTAAAAGAAACCTGGCATCGTCCGTACCTCCACCCTCAACAGCCGTCAGATCGCCATTACTGAAAGAATTTAAGAGGGTTCCTAGCTAGAATGCAAGACTTTACCTTACCCAATGTGCTTGGAACATACAACTTGTAGCCCGTGACTTATAATCCGTGAACCTTATTGCCAGCAATCCCTGGTTCTTGGACGAGAGCCACGTCTACCTTCCCACGGCCAAGGAGTAAGGAGAGTTCGGTTGAGGCTGCTTCACTGTGGTGCACCACCAGCAGTCTCCTGGGCCTTGTCATCTTTAGCATACCTAAACCTGACACTGCCCAAACCGAAATTCACCTTACCCTTAGCTCTGTTGATGAACTCCAGGGACGCTTTATCAAGCGAACCTGAAATCCATGCCCGCGTTACCCTTACACACCAAAGATGTAACCATCTTACACTGGCTTGTATCCAGGGCAGCATTCTCTCAGCAGCAGCCTTCTCTCAATCTTCTGTCAGAGCCCAGGAGTGATCCTCCCATCCGGATCACTCCTCCCATCCGGATCACTCCTGTCAATTACAGCAACTTGATTGACAGAATCCAGGCTATTAGATTTCTTCGCCTTCTTTGATACTTGCCGCTGTTCATCACTAGATCTAACCCTCTTGACATTCCCACTGCGGGGAATGCTCGAGGAGCCCGATGTCATTACGATGGTTTTCTCACCAACACAAGACTTGGCTTCAGGCTTGGCGGAAGCTCTCGCCGAAGCCTTGAGCACCGAAAAGTCCTTAGCCTTCTTGCCGTTCATTCTATCCTCGCTGACCTTTTTGGCTTCCACAGCTTTTGCACTTGTGGTGAGTACCGTGGCAGCCTTCACCTCCTTGGAAGAAGATGAATTCATGTCTGCTTCCTTTGCCACCACAAATTTAACTGAAATGGAAGCTCAGACGTAGGGCCCAGGAGCACAGACGTAGGGCCGTAAATTCGCTCGAATTTGTACACACTCTGTCTGTGTTTCCTGATGAGCAACCGTTACTTCCTTGTCAAGGCTGCTTCCTCCTTGATGCCCATCTTCTCAAGGAAGGCCAGAGAGAATAATGTCCCGTTCCTGACCTTCTCTTCATTAGTTCGACCATGAACACCCGACAGGGCGTTCTGCCGAACCAAGGGCTTCGAAGACGAAGCTGTTGTGGGCCCCAAAGTACCATCACTCGAGGCCTGAACCACCAGATTCTGACAATCTGTATCAGTTGCCAACGCTTGAGCTGAAATGACAGTGTCATCCAGCTCGTCGTCCGTACTCAAGGACAGATCATCAAACCCCTGCGTGGCGCTTGTGCACCCCAGAGGGGTGGAGTCTCCTTCTGAAACTGGGCCTGCTGGGTAGCAAGACTCAGATTCAGAAGAGCCAACGATGTACCTCGTTCATTGCCATTGGTATAACTCGTTTGAAAACGCTAGCTATCAATTGAACATGTCGTTCCGTTCTTTGTATGTGATCATTAAACGCTGGATTATCCTGATTTAAATATTCTTTCAATGTATCCTACGGAATGCTTCGCGGGAAAGGTGGTTCAAATACGTTATTTATATCATTCATTTCCGTGCAATTTGTGTAATGAAAGTTTATGTCTGGTTTTGTATGAACTCTAAGTTCCGTTGGGTCTCCAACATCGATTCGATAGCGTAGAATTTACTTTATAACACAGTCTCGCTTTTCTTTGCTATCATCAAACAACATTGATGGCAAGATATATTCCGAATGCGCATAATATGAAACATCTTTAATTACTTGATTGTCAATACTGCGTAAAAGAGCTTGTAGAAACCGTGACCAACTAATGAACTTGAAAAATAATACACTACCGTACACGACAGAGCTGTAATTTTTTTTTATATTTTTTTCATTTTTTTATATAAGACCAGCACCCAGTTATATAAGACCAGCACCCTATTCATGCAGTGCATTGTGCTGGTACTAGTAAAATAGGTTATTGGAAGGCGGACAGAGGGAGTAGTGCTTATGGACGTTAGATTTAAATTTACTCATGTCGTAAGAGGCAGGAAATACTTTCGCTGGAAGATTATTCCACAACCGTACAGTTCGACCAAAGAACGAATTCTCCCTATAATACGTTGTGCGATTTACTGGGCAATCAACAACAAAGGGATGCGCTCTACGAGAAATACGAGTACTACGTAAAAATATACGATTTTTGGGAATTAATTCCTTAATTTCGTTAGAACACATTCCGTTATAGTACCCGTAGAACAATGAAACACACGCCACATTGCGATGGTGCTTCAATGAATCGATAGAGTTGTCTACCCTACCGTCATTGATGAGCATCTTCGCCCTCTCCTGTACCTGAAGTATTTCTTGCACCGTCTCAAAAAACCAAGGCACTTGAATGCTCCTTTCGACACTTGAAATATGTGATCATTCCAACAACGTCACAGTGAATTCTCATGCCCAGAACATCAAGAGCATCTGATTCCTCAATATCCACATTACCCATTAACACAGATGACAGCACACCACCACGCCTGTGTGTTAAAAAACAACATTGAGTCTTACGTGCATTAAAATCGACCCTGTTCGCACGATTTCACTATAATAGATACTCAATTGCGATTACACTTATACGTTCCACTATTACGACTACATTATTACGATTACACTATAAAAAATGCTCTATTATGATTAAGCTATTAAAATTGAACTATTACGATTACAATATTAAAAATGATATACTTCGATCACATTTTTACAATTAGAGTAATTCGGTATTTTATTACGATAACACTATAAAATTGCACTATTACGATTTCACCTTTACGATTACATCATTACGTGTACACTAAATCGATTTTTCATAACGATTACACTATTACGATTACAGTTTTTGTATTGCAATATTATGATTACACTAAACCGATTGCACTATTACGTTTACACTTTTAGGATTACACTCGGAGACCTTCACCAGGTCACTTGTAAGTGTGACGTTCATATTCATCCTTCTTACCCCAACCTCCAAAAGGCTCGGTCTACGATCAAAAGAATATGAGTGACAAATGTTGCTGTCATCCACAAAAGAGTAGATAGGATTAGAAGTGAGAAGAAGAAAGTCGTTAAGAAATATTAGAAAAAGAGTAGGAGAAAGAACAGAGCCTTGCGTACCCCTGAGTTTACCCTGAACTCGTCGGATGAGACCCCATCTATAACCACTCTTATAGAGCGATCTCTGAGAAAACTCGATGTAAATCGAGAGAAGTGACTACCGACACCAAAAGCATTAAGTTTGGAAATGAGAGCCTCGTGCCAAACTCTATCAAACGACTTTCAGATATCCAGAGCCACAACCTTACTCTCGCCAAAACCATGAATGGACTCGTTCCACTTCTCCGAGAGCAACACCATCAGGTCACCAGTACAACGGCCCTTTCGGAAGCCGTACTGACGATCGCTAAGTAAATCGTTGGACTCCAGTTATCCCACAAGGTGGTAATTAATCATACTCTCCATAACCTAGGAGAGTGCGGAACAAACTGCTATTAGACGGGAGTTCTCAAGGTTACCAGCCTCGCCCTTTTTGGCGATTGGCCTTGCATTAGCAACCTTCCAGCAAGATGGAAAATACCGGCGCGATATGACGCACTGAAAAGGTGAGCTAATGGATGCGCAAGCGTCGAAGATCACTGCTTCAGGAGTGCTGAGATTTGCAAGGACCCTTTTTACAGCACGAGCTCGAAAGAATATACTAGGCATAGTTACTGATACTCTTTCAAGTTCGGGCAGTGGTTGAACGCTCTCCGGCAAGTGAGAATTACTTGCAAACATTTCGGCCAAAAGATTTGCCTTTTCAACCGGGTTCGTGAATGTGTGGTCATTCTTTATAAGAGCAGGAACCGAACTTTGTTCCTCAGCTAACGAATGAGCAAAAGTTTTTATTTCCCCGCGGAAAAGTAAGAACTTTAGCATGAAGGCGCTGCTCGTATAAAGCGTTTTCGCGTCTAATTACTGCGGCACATGAAGATCTCGCCTGTTTACGAAGCAAATCAGTATGGGCACATTTGTTACTGCGCCAATTCCTGAATGCTTCCTCTCTGGATCTGACTGCCAATTTACACGTTAGATTAAACCAAGATTTGTTTCTGGGTGCGGTGGATAAGAATGAGGCAGAAACTGTGCAATGATCCGAATTTCCGAGAGGTTCAAAAAGCTGAACTACATACTTTTCAGGGTGTGTAGTGAGGAAAAGGTCGAGGGTATTGTCCCATCTACACACGACATATGTGTAGGTTCATTCACTAATTGCGCAAGGTGATTGTGTGCGGCAAATAACTCAACGTATTGGCCTTCTGGAGTTGTACGGCCTGAATGGCGTAACCAAGACGAATTATGAACAGTGAAATCACCAGCAACAACAATTTCACTGTTCGGATAATTCGAAAGGATACTCGATATTGAGTCTGAAAGAGAGTCGAAACCAGATATGGTAACCTCTTTTCCCGCGTTTGGGCTTCTATACAAAAACCCGAAGTGCAAAAAATGTGCCCTGATTCTGAACTTAACCCATAGACAGTTAAATTCCGCATCAGACATGCCAAGAGGTTGCTAGCATTGGTACACAACTTCATTGCGAATGTACATAGCAAAACCCCTATGAAAATCAAAAAGGGACAGAAGGTGATACCCAGGGATATGAAAATCCTGTGGATCAGCATTTTCAGAAACCATTTTCACATAAGGCGAAAACAACCGGCCTATGGAGACAAATGTGCGCATACACGGAGAAAAAGTTTGCCCGTAGCCAACGCACATTGCAAAAATCAATCCAAAAGCGTTCTGTCATTACGCAAATTCAACCAAATAAAAAAATAATAAATAAATAAGTTTACCACGAGTAAACAAAAATCAAACAACCCCCCTCTGAATGCGTACGACAAGGAAATAGGATACTGCTGGTTGATTATTTAGCAGCCAGTGTTATACCTTCACCACTGAATAATCCAACTGCAACCCCTCCAAGTGGTTCGCACACAAAGGATTTGAAAGGAATATTGAGGGGAAGGGAAAGCACTATTGCCGATGGTAGGGCACATAATTAAATTCTCCCCTATGGATCAAACAGTCCTTCATTTTGCCGATGTTTAATCTTGCCCGTATTCGAATTAGTTATTGTCAAGTGTGTGTTTATTTTTTTATGTTAGTGTTTTGTTGGTTGTTTCATGCCAATAATTTGTTTTGTTATTAATATTATGTTGTTTTCGTTCTTATTGATGATGTTGTATTTTCTTGTTTTATTTATTTATTTTAATATTGTTATTGTATGCTCCGTTAGGATTTTTGGTAATTTTTGTCTATGTTCCACAATTCTCTTTTGAGAAATTGTTTCGCTGAATTTTTGTTGGTTGATAATTTTATGTTGTTTTGTTATTTTTTGTTGTTCCTTAATTCTTTATTACGAATTATTTTGTCAAGAGTTGTTGCAATTATTGTTATGTTTTCTGTTTTTCTGGTGTGTTTTTAACAAAATTCTCTTAAATTATGTTGTTGTTATTTTATTTAAAATCTTAATTATTTGTCAAGTGTTATAATTATGTGTATTTATGTTATGATTTTTGTTGTTTAATTTTTTTTGTCTTCACTTGTGTTCTTGAATTTTTGTTGTTCTATTTTAGTTTTTTAATTTTTATTTTTATTATTTGTAATTTAATTTAAAGAAAAAAATATGTATAAGAAATGGCAATGAAACATTATGGACGGACATCAGAAACACGTATTGACGGCACAACCGACAAAACACTCACTACTCAATACCTGATATAGAAGTACAGTGATACATAACAATTAAATATAAATTCAACCAGATTATAAATTTTCGGATGGATTTTCCATTGCCACATATGATTGTAATAATCTAGCAGCCTTGATGAGCAAGCGAAAATCTACAGTTTTCCCTGGTTTGATGTTACCTAGATCCACCGAAACCACGCCGCTAGAAATTGCATGTGTAATGTCGTATACGTACTTCGAATCGGTGGAAAATTCTGCAGCAGGGGGCATATTTTTCAACGCAATTTTCTCAAAGACGTCCACCAACGGAAAATAGTAAAATAAAGTAGTCAAATAATTAAAAACGGTTGACAATTATAATAAATGATGACTTACCGAAGAATTTCACAAGTTTTGATTGGTCAGTTTCCGATTGCTGATCTTGGGCATTCCTGGTTGATTTAACCAAAGCTTGAAACAAATGCTGAAACGGAAATACCAACTAATGCATCCAGTGATATATTTTTATCGTTGAAAAAATCATTTAATTTGGTTGTTTTTGATTAAGCCGCGTCATGTTCCAGTCTTGTAACCAATCAATTGAGAACTTGGCTCTCTCAAAATAACAAGATGCGGTTCTTTTACTATCCTAGTATGATACTTCCCATCAATTTTATCTCACGTTACAGTAACATATTTTCTATCATCGAATGAAACGCTAACAAATTTGTATCGTCTAACCGTTTGCGAAGGACTTCTCGTCTGCATTTGTCTTTTTGTCTGCAAATTTTCGATTTATCCATGATGAGATGCTTGCCATGCCGATCTTTCATTTCGAAATCTTGGAAAAAAGTTCCCAATGCTGATGCTACTGTATCAGGCATACCAAATCTGTCACACATCAAGTCAAAGTTAAAACAATCGTATCTTTCTGTGTATTGTGAACCATTGCTTCTATTCAATTTAATCAATACACTATTTTTCGGCATTATTTCCATACCAAGTTTTTCCAATCAAGTTATTTGCTATTTGAGTAGTGAATGATTTATAGGAAAACTTTTTTTGTTCTTTTTAGTAAACATAATATCTCAAGATATCCAGCTCGGTTGGTAAATTAAGATCAGTCAAATCAGAACACGCACCAAAAAGAGTAACATCATGCTTGGGTATACGACTCATTGCGTTTTCGGTAGTTGTTGATGTTGTTGTTGCTTCATCTTGCGGTGTAGAGGATGATCGATTCATTTCGCTGAAAAAATAAAAACAATACTTAAAATTAAATATAGCTTACACAAAAGACCATAATCAAGAGTTTTAAGAATTTGTTAGTTTGCACTCACCTTGGAAAAATATTCACAACACTAGCAGGGAGATTTTTTTTTTTTTAATTTGACATCGAAGACTGTTTATGAAAAATACTCACGAATGGACTGTATTTAAACTTTGATGAAAATCGATTTTGGATGTTGTTTTTCATTGAATATGCAATTTCGAAAAGGGCACATCTCGCACATTTTGGCAAATGCGTTTTTTCGTATCAATGAATCCCAAATACTTCCCTGCACCTACTACGCTTGGAAAACTAATATCCTAGCATTCTTTCTACTTTAGATGTCATGGCAAATAGATCACAACTCTAAGAGATGTGCCCTTTTCTAAATTATTGTTTAAACATAGAATACAAAAAAATTCAATGCAGCATCACTTTTTTTTTATTTCTTCTTGTTCTTCCTTATCGAGCTTATAGAGAAATGTTCCTATAAATTATCTGTAAATTGCAGATATTGTAAAACTCAGGCAACATATACCGGCAGAATTTACTGAATTTTATGACGAAATACTGCAATGGCCAACTACAAATGAAAAAGAGCTTCCTGAAGAAAAATAAGAGTATAGTAAAAAATAAGAGTATAGTATTTATTTTTAGTAGAAGTATTGCCTGTAATTTTTTTATACCTAAAATAAAATTTTCTGCAAATTAATATGATTTTTTTCGTTAAATTTTGTATACTCGATATCATAAATTTCGAAAGGGGCATATCTCATTAATTTTAAATATATAAACAAACATATATAATGAAGCCAATATCCAAATAATACTGTAATTTTCGGTTACAAATTAGCCCCAATATATAATCCGTATAAAATTTTTTTAACTATTACTCTTCATTACACTTTATATATTATGACATGTGCCCTTTATGAAAATGCACATTTAATTATATTTATTTAATTTCAACCTTAATAATTCAAGGAAGTGCTTTCTATTTCAATGGCAAATAACGAATGAATGTATGTATAAAAAATTAATAATAAAGTAAAAAAGAACAATGTTGCATTTATTAGTATTTAATATAAAGGGAATAAAGTAGGAAATAAGTATTGAAACAAGATAATAATAGTAACTGCTCAACATACCGGCCCACCTTGAAAGGCTTCCTTTCAACAGTCAATGAAGAGGGGACACAGCTTCGATACAGGACGTTTCACGCTTAGTTTTGACTGTCGTTACACGAACATGACCGTCTTTACCTGGATGTGTCCCATAACTCTGCCAATTAACCATTGAGTAGGCGGTAGATTATCTTCTTTCATTAGCACCATGTCATCTGATTTTGTAATTTAGCTACCCACTTTGGTCTTTTCTAAAGTTGATTAAGGTATTAATTTGACCATTTCGACCAAAATTTACCAACCAATTGCTGCATGTACTGCCATCTGGTTAAATGATTTACATTGACATTCACAAATGTTTCATCTGTTAATGTAACCAACGGACGAAGAATAAAGAAATGGTCTGGTGTTAAAGGATCTGGGTCACCATCAAACTTTAAACATAAATGGCGTGAATTGAGGCAGCATTCGATTTGACATAACAGTGTAGTAATTTCTTCATATGTCGCTAATGAGTTACCAAGAACAGGAGTTAAATGAAACTTCATTGATTTGACACCTGCTTCCCAGATGCCTCCAAAATGTGGTGCTGAGGGTGGAGTGAAGTGCCACTGGATCTCTTGAGTTGCTAATTCTTGATAGATAGAGTCATGGTTGGTTTACAAAAATTCGTAAAGTTCCTTTACTTTGCGGTTGCATCCAATAAAATTTGTGCCATCATCAGAATAGATGTGAATTGGGTTACCACGTCTTGATGTCAATCGGCGAAGCGAAGCATAAATGCTGCAGTAGTGAGTTCTGTAATAGCTTCTAAATGTATTGCCTTTGTATTTAAAGACACGAATAGTACAATCCAACATTTATAAGTTTTGGAACCACGGCCTTTCCAAGAACGGATGAATATTGGTCCTGCAAAGTCAATGCCGACATGTATAAATGTTGATCCCGGTTGTAAACTATAAGAGGAAAGATCACTCATGCAATATATTGACGATATCTCATACATCTTATGCATTTATAAACAGTTCGTTTAAGCAAATAAATAACATGTGGAATCCAGTACTGTAGACCAAGTAGATACTGCAGTTGTCGTACACCAGCGTGAAGATATTTGGTATGATAATATTTAACTATCAATTGTGGCACAATGTCGATTATGATTATAAGGATTATAGTTTACATCTGCGTTTTTCAGTCGCCCACCAACTCTACGCATTATTATTCTTCAATTTTGTTATTGCCTCTTTTATTTCATTCAAATTGGGAGGCCTACATGCTAAGTTCAATGTATTCTGCATAGGGCTGTTATGGTACATTTCGATGTCTTCATCTGTGTCTTTTACGTTGCTAATTTCCTAGAAATGTTCCCTCCATCTTGCATCTGTGCGATACAATTGTGCAACTGCGATCAGTAACTGTTTGGTATCTGCTACACTTTCTATTTGTGGGATGGTCTATCATTTGGTGTAGTTTTCTCATGATATTCTGTCCAGCTGCTTCATCTGCTGTTCTTACTAGTCTTTTGTCTCTTCGTGCAGCTTTTTTAATCTGTTTCGCCAGCTGTTGGTATTGCTACCTCGTAACATTGTTGTCGGTTAGCTGCAATTTAAGATCCCTCCTTTGAGAGATCAGGTTCCAAGTATCGTCTGATATCCATGTTTTTCTGTGTATCTTCACTACACCTAGTGTTTCTTCTGCGACTTGATTGAATGTTGCTGTGATATCCTCCCATGTGTGATGTTGGTTTATTGGTAACCGTTCGCGTATTGCCATAGCCAATGCGTTCCTGGTCGTATTGTTCTAGAAATGCTGTAGGCGGATACGCTTTCGTCTTGTGACTCTAATGTTTTCTCTTTGACATTTCAATTTGAGCTTGATTTCGCTTGTGATAAGCTCGTATTCACCGCCGATGTCAGCGCCTCTTTTATTTCTTACATCCGCCAAAGAGCTTTTCCATCTTTTACTCACGCATATGTGATCAATCTGATTGCGTGAGTTCGGCGATATCCATGTATATAAATCTTGTTAAAATTTACTGGAGAGTGTATTAAATGCCTCCTATAATAGATTTTCATTTTGGAAACCTTCAAATATTACGGGCTGCATTCCTCTTAAAAGGAAAAAACTCCGACATAGTGCCTTTACGTTGCGTGGCTTTGTTTATATTAAAAAGTCTTTAGATGATAATATCTCACGAATCGATGATATTAAACAGTTGTCTGATTTGGTTCCGCATTCTGATAGTGTTGATGTTGCAGCTATTCACGTTATGTGAATGTGTTAATAATTTGTTACTTTTTAATTTGACAATTAACTTTATCTATAATTTCGTACATTTTTTTTTTGCATCATTAAACTCACAAATCTTTTGAATCATATTTATTTAATCTATTTTAATATATTGTTTTCTAGATTACATAATCCTTTTTCAAAATTTGTAATAATTGATAAATGCATTTTTAGTAAGCGTTGCCAATGCCTTTATGAGAAATGTTTAACCTGAATAGTAACCGTTCCAAAGACTGTTTATACAATATGATAAGGATTCTTTCCAGACAAAAACCCAGTCTTAAGGTTATTCATTTGAATGCGCAGAGCTTGAAGAGGAAAATAGACGATCGTTATTTATTTGTGAAAGCAGATGTTGACATTATTTGCATATCTGAAACTTGGTTTCCTTGGAAGTGCACGATTCCATTTTTAATGCGCAATAGTATTTCTTGTAGGGAGAGATTAAAAACTGGGATTGGCAGTGTAATCGAATATCTATTTCTCGAGATATCTACCGCGGACAGAAGAAAGCTATTATTAGGTAGTGTGTATAGGGCTCGTAGCAACATTAATGTAGATACATTCCTAGCTATTCTTGAGGATATTTCCGTTCAGTATGACGATATTATAATTATGGGTGAATTCAACAACAATTTATTAACGGACAATCCCCTTGTTGGACATATGCAGGCTCTAGGGTTCATTTCTGTGAATATCGTTGTACCTTCACATTATCATTCATCATGGTATGGTTTAATTGACCTGGTTTTTGTGAATCTGAGGTCCAAGGTTCTTCTCTATGACCAACTATCGGCACCGGCGTTTTCGAGGCATGATTTGACATTCTTAGCCTACCACCTCTGCCTTATGAGGGGCGACAGTTGGGTTTCGTTTCGTGATCTTCATAATATTGATTATTATCTGCTGAATGACTATATTGAGCGGATATGTTGGGATCGAATTTATACTTTTCAGACTGTTGTTATCTTTCAGCCAGGGTCATGTTAATTATTTATATGAAATGTGTGTCCCTATTAAAACTATGCGTATAAGAGCTGGCCACAAACCCTGGTTCAGTAATGAGATAAAGTCCCTAATAAGGGAACGAGATGCTGTCTACAATCGATGGAAAAAGTTTAAGATTGAAGACTTCAGGATTAGTTATCAGGTCGCTCGCAGAACTATTACGAATAGAATTATGGTTGCGAAATCTCTGTTTTACCACGAAAAATTTTCGTCTAAAATTTTCGTATA